>JAVTVJ010002986.1:0-50278 GCA_034509425.1 Eopsaltria australis | reverse complement strand
CCTAGGCTGGGATTGCTGTTCCGGGGCCAGGATTGCTGTTCCTCAGCTGGGATTGCTGTTCCTCAGCTGGGATTGCTGTTCCTGGGCTGGGATTGCTGTTCCTGGGCTGGGATTGCTGTTCTTTAGCTGGGATTGCTGTTCCTAGGCTGGGATTGTTTTTCCTAAACTGGGATTGCTGTTTCTGGGCTGGGATTGCTGTTCCTCAGCTGGGATTGCTGTTCCTAGGCTGGGATTGCTGTTCCTGGGCTGGGATTGCTGTTCTTTAGCTGGGATTGCTGTTCCTAGGCTGGGATTGTTTTTCCTAAACTGGGATTGCTGTTCCTAGGCTGGGATTGCTGTTCCGGGGCCAGGATTGCTGTTCCTCAGCTGGGATTGCTGTTCCTCAGCTGGGATTGCTGTTCCTGGGCTGGGATTGCTGTTCCTGGGCTGGGATTGCTGTTCTTTAGCTGGGATTGCTGTTCCTAGGCTGGGATTGTTTTTCCTAAACTGGGATTGCTGTTTCTGGGCTGGGATTGCTGTTCCTCAGCTGGGATTGCTGTTCCTAGGCTGGGATTGCTGTTCCTGGGCTGGGATTGCTGTTCTTTAGCTGGGATTGCTGTTCCTAGGCTGGGATTGTTTTTCCTAAACTGGGATTGCTGTTCCTAGGCTGGGATTGCTGTTCCTGGGCCGGGATTGCTGTTCCTCAGCTGGGATTGCTGTTCCTCACTCCATTTCTGCCCTCTTGGTGGAAAACAGACCAGTTTAAAAATATTTTTATATCACCTTTGCCATAGGGGAAGGGACTAAAGAGCCTGCCCAGAACACTGTTCCTGTAGGTGAATTCTGATGAATTTAACAGGCTGGGAGTGGCCCGCAGATACCCAGAAAGGTAAAAAACCATCAACAGAACAAGTACAGAACATCCACCCCAGATCAGGCAGAGTTGGACACATTTCCTTACTAAAAAACTGATACAAAAATCACAGAATGGAGATCTAATTAACATCAGAGGTGAGGGGATTCAAACCCAATGGAGAACTGAATTCTGGGGGTTGCTCAACTCCAGACCAATGAACGCTGACCCAAATAGTTTCCATGAGTTTTGACTGTATAAAAGATCTGGAAAATCCTGTAAATGTCATGTGTCAGGGTGTTGGAAAACAGGCCAGTTTAAAAATATTTTTGCATCACTTCAGCCTGGTTTGTTCACCTCTGCCAAGGGGGAAGGGACTAAAGTTTCTTTCCAGGGGATTGCTCCTCCAGGTGAGGCCTGGTGGGCTCAGCATCCCAAGGGGCTGGGAGTGGCCCACAGGGACACAGAAAAGTAAAAAACTATAAATGGACCATCAACAAAACATGCCAGACTTTGCCTCTGGTGAGGTTGAAGGCATCTCCTCCAGAAAAGACTGATGAGAAAATGAAAGAATGAAGATCTAATCAACATCAGAGATGAGAGGATTCGGATCCAATAGGAAACTGAATTCTGGGGATTGCTCAGCTCCAGACCAACGAATGCTGACCCAATTTGTTTCCGTGAGTTTTGACTGTATAAAAGATCTGGAAAATCCTGTTAAAGTCGTGTATCATGCAGTGATTCTCTCTGCACAGCCGGGCTGTGTGTGGATGAGATGATTTCTGTGGTACATCCTGGCCAGAACAGCATCCTGGCCTTGATAAAGCAATGCCTGGACTCTCCAACATTAAAAATGGTATTGGAGGGGTTTCGTTTTTCCCGCAGTTTTGGTGACACTTTAAACCCTGCTTCTTTAAACTTTAAACCCTGTTCCTTTAAACTTTAAACTCTGCTCCTTTAAACTTTAAACTCTGCTCCTTTAAACTTTAAACCCCGCTCTTTCAAATGTTAAACCCTTCTCCTTTAAACTTTAAATCCTGCTCCTTTAAACTGTAAATCCTGCTCCTGAACTTTAAACTCGCGTGGAGTTTGGGGGAACATCAGTTCTGCTCCGGGAGCTCCTCTCCCTGCCCTGGAATGAGGAGTTATTTCTGTACCTGATGGGAATTTTATAAATTTCCCGGGCTGTGTCTCTGCTGTGTTTTGTCAAAAAGCAGCTTTGGAGAAACAGCCACTGAGTTACTCCCAGGATTAAATTTCTCCTCCCAAAAAAAGCCTTCAGACACCTGGAAAAGGTGCCGGGGACTCAGGCACGGGTGTTGCACAGGTATTTGTGAGTGCTCCGTGTGGGGTTATTGATGCTGCCTCCTCTCCAGGCTCAGCCGGGCTCGGTGCATTAATCCCGAGCGTGGAAATGAGGGGAAGGGCTGATAAATCAAAACAGAGGAGTGTAAATGCAGGGTTGATAAATCAAAATAGAGCAGTGTAAGTGCAGGGCTGATAAATCAAGATAGGAGCAGTGTAAACGCGGCGCTAATGAACACACATTGTGTGGAACAATGGCAGAGCGGAGATAATTTAATTAAAAAGACAAAAGAGGAAGGGAAAAGGGAGGAATCTCTCTTTTTTTTACAGTTATTTCTATCCAGTGGCGTGGAAGGAGCTCAGCTTTACTCAGGCAGTGCAGGAATCGCCACCCCTCACCCCAAACCTCCTCTTCCTCTTCTCAGCCCCTCTGTCTTCGCTCCTTCAAGGTGCCAAGGGTTGAACCCTTCAGTGAGAGCCCCGAGCTTCTGGGAGCCGCTTTCTCCCCTGAACTTGGCCTGAAATTCCTCCTCCTTCCCTCATCCCTCTCTGCCAAAGCCCCCCAGAGCTCATTTGGGAAGTGCTCCATGAGGAATTAAAACAGTGCCAGTGATTGTGTCGTTCCTACTCCTGAATATTCCTGAATTGAGGGCACAGAATCCGCTGGGTTTGGGGTTTCTGAGCTCTCTCCACTCCTAAAATTCGATGGAAGCTGAAGCATTTTGGCATTATTGAGGAGGGAATGTTAAGATTTGTGTGTTAGACAGGGAAATAAAAGGGTTTGAGATGCTGATTAAAAAGTGTTGAAGACAAAACATCTCAATTTGCCCAGACTTTGGCGAATTTTGGACAGGACAAGGTGATTCCCAATGGAATTTTTTTGTGTCCCCATGACAGGAATATCCCAGTGATGATTTCCAGGGACTGGTGACAGGGAATTTCCATCCATCACATCGACAGTTCTGCAGATCAAATTGAACCAGGCTTAACAAAACCCCGCTTTAGCCGCTGCCTGTGGCTCTGCTAATTTCACTAATTTCTAATTTTACTAATTTTCCGAATTTTTGCTCATTTCTGCAATCAGCAAACCCAGATCGAAGGCTCATCAAGGAAACAAATGAGGATTTATGGGTCAGCTGCAAATAATAAGGGCTGCAATAATTTCATTAAAGGTGGGCAGGAGCTTTGGGAGGAGAATCAGGGACAAGAAATGAGGAGCAGCCAGAAAGGGGGGAGATGCTGAAACAGCGAGGAGCTCCCTCCAAGGTTTCATCAGGAACTTTTTACAGTGCTGGGAATTACTGGGAGCACTGGCAAAGATGCTCAGAGCTCATTTCTGATGCAACTTCTGACTTTTACGTTTCCAGCTGGTTTCAAGCAGTTTTATTTTACTAAAGTCTCTTGATCAAGGCCAATTTTTGGGAGGGCTTTTCCCTTCAGGCTGTTCCCATGGACCAGGCTCTGCTTTAGAGCCGAGCTTTGGGTTAAACCACGCTTCTGAGGGGGTTGCAGAGGGTCTCATTAACATTTTAATCAGCTGGAAGTCGGTTTTAACCAAGCACGGGAGCTTTAGGAGGGCACAGATGAGCGAGGCTGGCAGGGTGAGCGGCGTTTATCCCAAAATGTCCCATTCCGCTGCCATTCCAGTCTTTAAACACCTCACAGGATGGAAATGAGGAGCCCAATAATAACAGCAGTAAAACTGAGAGATTTCTCATCTGTTGTGATTAGTCTGGGATTCTGTGGCTGCTGATGGGCAGAGCAGGTCAAACCCAGCCACAGAAGGGTCGATAATTGGGTTTTTGCTCACGACCATCACCGGGTTAGGCCTGGAATCTGTGAGGGGGAGTGAAGGATGCAGGCAGAGCGGATTTGGGGATGGCAGCAGCTGATGGGGAAGAGCTGGCACGTTGGGAAGCTGGAACGGCCTCAGCTCCTCGTGCAGAGCAGTTGGAGTCGATAAAAAGGGGATAAAAACACCATAAAAACCCTCTTTGGTTGGGGTTGGGTTCAGGCTTGGTCCTGCTCCCAGGTTTTGCTGTTAATGTCAGATTTAAGGAGCAGCAAATGCTGCTTGGGCCTGGCTGGGAGGGCAGAGCTCAGGATTTTGGGCAGTGAGGAGATTTTCAGCCCTGCCAGCCTTTGGAAAGAATCCCTGAGCTGCTCTGCCCCGCAGAGTGGGGCTGTGGGGTTCCCTGGGCACAGAGGGTGTTCTCCCGGCTGGACTCACAGAAATGGGGCTCCTGGGAGGTGGAATCTGAATTTGGGGTAAGAAATCTGAATCTGGCTTAAGAAATCTGAATGTGGGTTAAGAAATCTGAATCTGGGGTAAGAAATTTGAATCTGGGATAAGAAATTTGAATCTGGGTTGAGAAATCTGAATGTGGGTTAAGAAATCTGAATCTGGGGTAAGAAATCTGAATCTGGGGTAAGAAATTTGAATCTGGGTTGAGAAATCTGAATGTGGGTTGAGAAATCCGAATCTGGGGTAAGAAATTTTGCCCCCTCAGCTTTCAGAGAAATCACAATAAAATGTTCTTCAGTCCCCTGGGGAATCCCTGAGAATCCTAAATCCTCTCAGAGCTTTGGGTGCCTCAGCCTGTGGGCTCCTCCCAGCTGTCTCAGACAGTCCCACCCAGCTTCTCCTCCACCTCAAAACAAGAATTTTCTCAGCTTTGTAAAACCCTGACATTTCCAGAGCTTGAACCTCGGTGTTCCACATTCCCTGACGGGAATTCCCTCAGCATTCCCCACCCCCTGCTGGGCCAGGGCTGGCTCCAGCCCATAAAATCTGAGGGGAAAATGTGCAAAGCTGATTTTTAACACAGCAAATCCTTCACCCATTTATCTATTGAGTCACAAACCCATTAAAAATTGCAGGGAGGTTCTGCAACCTTTAAATCCTTTCAGAGCCCTTTGTGTTGCTGCTGTTGAGGTTTTTTTTGCTCCGCTGGTGTCACCCGGGCTTGGGGATATTTACAGCACCTAAATCAATGTTGAGGACATGCAGAATATTGAGGGATCAACTCCACTTATTCCAAATGCACTTTAATATTTTGACTGCCCGAGCGGAGTTGTGGAAATCGCTGTGCTGGAATGATAATGAGGAGCCGAACAGTTTTATGATGGTTGGAGAGAACTTTATGGAAGTTGATAAATCTCATCTTGTAGGTTTCAATTTCTCATTCCCCACAGAGAGATGGGCAGAACGCGTTGATACCGCATTTCAAATTGGCCAGATCAGGAGGAACAGCAGCTAAAATCCATTACAACCCAATTACATCCATCAGCTGAAGCTGTGTGCGCTCACTCGTGAACATCAGCATTTAATCCATAAAGAGGAACTAATGAGAAATTTGAAAATGGAATCCATGCATCAGTGGCTTTGGAGAGATTTTGCCGGGATTAATGAAGTGCCAGGACGTTGTCAACACTCCCGAGCCCATTCTCTGCAGCTTTGTTTACTGACCAAAGCAAGATCGTGCTGCTTTGTGCTGCCCGTCCCTCAGCCCTGCCTTTGTCCAGGCGCTCGTTGCTTTTTCTCAGGGCTGTTTTATCCACTCGAAGCACCAAACACTCGTTCCTGTCCGATCCTTCTCTCGTGGACATCTGGCAGCTTGGCTGCCTCGGCACCCACGGCATCTCTGCGGAGATCTCTGCTGCTGAAAGCCAAAACAGCCACGCTTTGCAGCGGGAAGGGTGCAGGATTCAATGCAGGGGCGTCAGACTGCTCTGAGAGCCTGTGCTGTGTGCAGAGTTCTTTATTGTACAGACAGAGACTGAGACTGCTCCAGATCACTCTGGGACTGCTGCTGACACTGCTCCTATGGCTGCTGCTGTGGCTACTGCCATGGCCACTGCCCCATGGCTACTGCCCCATGGTCACTGCCCCATGGCTACTGCCATGGCCACTGCCCCATGGCCACTGCCCCATGGCCACTGCCCCATGGCCACTGCCCCTATGGCCACTGCCCCATGGCCACTGCCCCATGGCTACTGCCCCATGGCCTCTGCCCTATGGCTACTGCCCTATGGCCACTGCCCTATGGCCACTGCCCCATGGCTACTGCCCCATGGCCACTGCCCCTATGGCCACTGCCCCATGGCCACTGCCCCATGGCCACTGCCCTATGGCCACTGCCCTTGGCCACTGCCTAATGGCCATGCCATGGCTACTGCCTATGGCCACTGCCCTATGGCCACTGCCCCATGGCTACTGCCCTATGGCCACTGCCCCATGGCCACTGCCCCATGGCTACTGCCCTATGGCCACTGCCCTATGGCCACTGCCCCATGGTCACTGCCCCACGGCCACTGCCCCATGGTCACTGCCCTATGGCTACTGCCCCATGGCCACTGCCCCATGGCCACTGCCCTCTACCACGCAGTGAAAATTCCCTTTATCCTGATGCCTTTTCCTGGTCTTAGGAAATAAAGGCTCAGACACGGTCAGAGGGTTGGGGTCAGGGGGTTGGGGTCAGGGGGTTGGGGTCGTTTCCCTCGGGATTTAATAGGATCCCATTCCATGGCTTCTGCCGACCAGGTAGAACGCATCGCTAAAGCCCCGTCCCCCCAGTCGAGGGTACAATTAAAGACTCTACTCATTAGCATATCTAACGAGAGGGCCCAATAAGGGGCCTGGCTGGGCTCACTTCTAGTTTACAAAGCCTGTCCTGCCAGGAGACCTTGAGGGCTCACGAAAACAGAGTGTTTGCTCTTCTGACTCTCCGTGGTTTCAGGGGTGTTTGGTCTCCCGGCCCTACAAACACCATGGAACCGGGCTGAATTCTCACCTAAAGCATCACAAGTGTGCATGCTGATACTTGTGAATAGAGGGAACAGTGTAAGAAATATTCAGGAGAAAAGCAGAAAAATCTTTCAGGCATCAATCCCATCCCACCCCCAGGCTGTGCCATCCCATAAACAGCAAAGATAAACAATCCCCTAGAAGGTCACACCCTACAATCCTCTCACACAATGGGTGCAGAGGCCACAAAGCCATGATCCTCTTTGCCATGTCCATCCCTGGTGACCTGGATGTGCTTCCTGGGCCCCTCTGGCCCTTCCAGGCTGCTGCTCTAGAACACACACAGTGGAACCCTACAGAAGGGGAAGCCAGGATGTCACAAACACCTTTCTTTAACAGGGCTGAGCTGCAGGAGGCTCACTGGGGAATCGCTGTTGGGCTGGGAGTTCAGCCTCTGTGAGGGCATTTTGGGAAGCCTGAACCTCTCAAATACCTCAGCCAATGGGGAAAGAGAGAGGGAAATTGGGATGAAAGGGAGGCTGCGTCCTCCAAGATTGGAGAGACCCCATGGGAAATGCCCCGTGGCCTTTCCCTTTATTCCAGTAAAGTTCGAGGACTCCTCTGACTCGTTTTTGGACACAAACCTCAGATGTTTATGCACTAATTTACCTGACAACCACATTTTGCAGCAGAGAAGGGAATCCAGGATGCCACAAACACCATTTTTAACGGTGCTGTGCTGAAAGCTCGCTGGGAAATCGCAGCTCTTGGGCTGGGAGCTCCCCTTGGTGAGGCTGCTCTGGGTGAGGGATTTGCTGATTCTTGGGGGGGGGTTTGTGCAGAGGCTGAAAATGAGCCCAGGGAAGGTGAAAAACCCTGATGGGAGCCCAGGGAAGGTGGAAATCCCTGATGGGAGCCCAGGGAAGGTGAATGACCCTGAAAGAAATGAGGGATTTGTCTTTACAAACAAACTGTGGGGCTGATAAATCGATAAATAAACTGATAAATAAAATTGGATACTGAGAGATGAAAGAAACGATGGGAAGAACCAGAAATTCCGTGGGAATTCCACTGATTGACACGAGGGAAGGAAAGGGTGGATTATACAATCTTTACAATCCAACTGTGGGGCTGCTGGTGGATAAAACCAGCTCTGAGAGATAAAAAGATAAAAGAATGGGGAGGATTCTGCTGATGGATGGAATGGAATGGAATGGAATGGAATGGAATGGAATGGAATGGAATGGAATGAGGGATTTGTCTTACAAACAAACTGTGGGGCTGATAAACTGAGAAATAAACTGATAAATAAAATTGGATACTGGGACATGAAAGAAACAACGGGAAGAACCAGAAATTCCATGGGAATTCCACTGATTGACACGAGGGAAGGGAAAAGGGGGGATTACACATTAGAAGGGGGTCAGTTTTAGGAGATTTTGGGAAGTCTGTACTTCTCAAGTACCTCAGCCAGTGGGGTAAGAGAGAGGGAAATCAGGATAAAAAGGAGGCTGCGCTCTCCCCACAGCATTTTCTGATTCTCTGGGGGGGTTTGTGCAGAGTGAGGCTGAAATCAAGCCCAGGGAAAGTGAAAAACCCTGAAAGGAACGGGGGAGATTTGTCTTTACAACCAAACTGTGGAGCTGCTGGTGGATAAAACCAGCTCTGAGAGATAAAAGTGGGGAGGGTTCCACTGATGGATGAAAGGAATGAGGGAGATTTGGCTTTACAAACAAACTGTGGGTCCGAGAAGTTGATAAATAAACCGATAAATAAAATTGGATACTGAGAAATGAAAGAAACAACGGGAAGAACCAGAAATTCCATGGGAATTCCACTGATTGACACAAGGGAAGGAAAAAGGGAGGATTATACATTAGAAGGGGGTCAGTTTTAGGAGATTTTGGGAAGTCTGTACGTCTCAAGTACCTCAGCCAGTGGGGTAAGAGAGAGGGAAATCAGGATAAAAAGGAGGCTGTGCTTCCTCACAGCATTTTCTGATTCTCTGGGGGGGTTTGTGCAGAGTGAGGCTGAAATCGAGCCCAGGGAAAGTGAAAAACCCTGAAAGGAACGGGGGAGATTTGTCTTTACAACCAAACTGTGGAGCTGCTGGTGGATAAAACCAGCTCTGAGAGATAAAAGTGGGGAGGGTTCCACTGATGGATGAAAGGAATGAGGGAGATTTGGCTTTACAACCAAACTGATGAATAAAATTGGATACTGGGAGATGAAAGAAACAATGGGAAGAACCAGAAATTCCATGGGAATTCCACCGGGTGACACGAGGAAAGGAAAGGGGGGATTATACCCTTATATTATTATATATTAGAGGGGGTCTGTATGAAGAGATTTTGGGAAGTCTGAGCCTCTCGAATACCTCAGACCATGGGGGAAAATTTGGATTAAAAGGAGGCTGCATCCTCCAAAAATTGGAGAGACCCCACGGGAAATGCCCCATGGCCTCTCCCTTTATTCCAATAAAATCCCAGGACTCCTCTGTCTCCTTTTTGGACACAAACCTCTGGTGTTTGTGGATTCATTTTCCTGACAATTATTTGCTGTTTTACCCCTCAATGCCATGAATTTTTTGCTGTCTCACCAGGAATTGGCTGACGTGGAGTAGCCGGGATTTGGGTCTCCCACGATGTCCCTTATTAAATAAATAATTTTTATAAAAATAGGTATTTTTATGATTATAGAAAATAAATAAATTTTATAAAATATATAGTTTTATAATTATAGAAAATAAATATATATTATAAAAATATATTTTAATATTGTATAAATATATTTTTATTTAAAAATCAACCCAATTTTCCTCAGCATTTCTTACTGACTTTAATCAACTCTGTGAAAAAAAAAAGGATGGAATCCTGAAGGAAAAATCAACCTGCTGGGGCCTCATTTCAGATTTCTGAATTTTGTGCTGGTTTTGCCTCAAACCCGTGCTGGTTCTGCCATAAAACACCTCCATCAATCACATTTCCAGAGCAGCTCTCAACCAGCTCCTGTTTTCCTTTCAAATTCCTCCTGTCCATCATCCTGACAGCTCCAACACATGGAATATTCCGGGAGTTCTGAGGGCCACGTGTGAGAAAGGGAAACATGGCACAGAGAAATAAATTAAATAAATAAAATAAATAAAATAAATTAAATAAATTCAATAAATTTTAAATAAATGTACAGGTGAATTCCTGGCTGGTTCATGGTGTGGAGTGACACAGGAATGGAGAGTGACGGCCTGGGGGCCACCCTTGAAGTGCCTAAATCATTGTAAAGGTTGAAAAAGGTGGAAAAAAGGTTGGAAAAGGTCGGAAAAATGTTGAAAAAGGTTGAAAAAAAGTTTTAAGAAAGGAAGAATTTTGGTGCATTCACCTATTTTTAGTAAAATAAAAATATTGAATATTTTCTGACACTGCCGAGTGCTGGAGGGGGGCTGAAGGTCCAAGGCCTGAGCTCAAATCTTAAATGTGAGATTTTTCTCCAGGAATCTGAGCTCAAATCTCAAATGAGAGATTTTTTTTCTCCAGGAATCTGAGCTCACACCACTCTGTGAGATTTTTCTCCAGAGTTTGGAGCTGTCCTGGGCTGAGCAGAGCCGGGTCCAGCTGGGCCTGGGCTCCCCATGGGGGGCTCTCATTCACAGCCACCCTTGCAGTGCCTGAATCATTGTCAAGGTTGGAAAAGGCTTTAAAAAAAGTTTTAAAAAGGTTGGAAAAAGGTTGAGAAAAAGAAGAATTTTGGTGCATTCACCTATTTTTAGTAAAATAAAAATACAGAATATTTTCTGACACCACTGAGCACTGGCAAGGGGCTGAAGGTCCAAGCTCAGATCTCAAATGTGAGATTTTTCTCCAGGAATCTGAGCTCAAATCTCACATTTGTGATTTTTCTCCAGAGTTTGGAGCTGTCCTGGGCTGAGCAGAGCCGGGTCCAGCTGGGCCTGGGCTCCCCATGGGGGCTCTCATTCACAGCCACCCTTGCAGTGCCTGAATCATTGTAAAGGTTGAAAAAGGCTGAAAAAAGTTTAAAAAAATTGAAAAATATTGAAAAAAAGGAAGAATCTTGGTGCATTCACCTATTTTTAGTAAAATAAAAATACTGAACATTTTCTGACACCGCCGAGGGCTGGAAAGGGGCTGAAGGTCCAAGGCCTGAGCTCAAATCTCAAATGAGGGATTTCTTTCTCCAGGAATCTGAGCTCACACCACCCTGTGAGATTTTTCTCCAGAGTTTGGAGCTGTCCTGGGCTGAGCAGAGCCGGGTCCAGCTGGGCCAGGGCTCCCCATGGGGGCTCTCATTCACAGCCACCCTTGCAGTGCCTGAATCATTGTCAAGGTTGGAAAAGGCTGAAAAATTTTTTATAAGGTTGAAAAAAGTTGAGAAGGGTGAAAAAAGGAAGAATCTCAGTGTGTTCACCTATTTTTAGTAAAATAAAAATACAGAATTTTTTCTGACACCACTGAGGGCTGGCAAGGGGCTGAAGGTCCAAGGCCTGAGCTCAAATCTCAAATGAGGGATTTCTTTCTCCAGGAATCTGAGCTCACACCACTCTGTGAGATTTTTCTCCGGAGTTTGGAGCTGTCCTGGGCTGAGCAGAGCCGGATCCAGCTGGGCCTGGGCTCCCCGTGGAGGGCTCAGCTCCCAAACAAAGCCGCAGATGGAGCCCCAGCCCCGGGGGATTTCTCACCCTTCCCAAGGTCACAGAAAGTTTTTACAATTTGACAGCTGAGGAGCCAATTAGAGCCAAACCTGAGGTTTCTTACTCCCCTTCTCATCCTTTTCCTGTCTGGCTCGGTGGAAATATTAATTTATTTCTGTGTCTTTCGTTGGAAATTCAGAGGAATTGAAATAAATCTCTCCTGTCCCTCCTGCAGCCATCACTGCCAGGTCAATATTTGCTTTTTTTGGACCCTGGTGAGGGTTTGAGGAGAAATTCTCTGCAAACACCGGGGGTTTATTTGTGCCCTGTAAATAAATTCCTGACAATAAATGAGTTTATGGAGTCTGTGGCTGAGGGACTCCTGAAGGAGCATTTTTGGGATTGATTTGGTGACAACGCACGTTGGGATCGCTCTGAGTCTCCCATCCTTCCTAAAGCACAATTTTTACCAAAATTCTTCATTTTTCTGGGGTTCTGCAGGTTTTTTTCTTGTTTTTTATCACAGAACCCCCCAGCATGAACTTCACCAGCACCACAAACCCAAACTTATTTTCCTTTCCCCCTCTTGTTTAAATATTTCTCAGCTCTATGGCCCGACACAAACTGAGTTTGCAGCCTCAGCCACGGTGTTGGGGATGTTAAAACATCTGCTCTCCTCAGGATAATCTGAATTTTTCATGTATTTAATGATCCCACAGAGCCCCCAAACCTGGGATGGTGAATTCCCACAATCTGCACCAAAATCATCAAGAAATGGAGAATTCTCCGTCCCTTCAGGGGTTTATTTCAATTTTTAAAGGCACTTGGCCTGGGGAAATGCTGATTTATTTCTGCTGGTTTCAATAGCACCTGGCTATAAAAACACTGATTTATTTCTGCTTCAATGTGTAAAAATCCAACTTTGATTTTCCCCCCTTGCAGTGAAATCAGGAGTGACTCCCTTTCCCTCAGGGATGTTTACATGGATGGGAAGTGAGTGTGGAAAAGGCTTTTTATTCCAGATTCCCTCTCCTTTCAGAGGTCACCAGCTGGAATTTGACTCCTCCGGTGGCTGAGCAGCAGAAATGCTTTGGAAAGGGCTGGAAAAGCTGGGCTAAAAGCTGAGAAAATTTTTAAAAAATTAAATTTTTCTAAAAAAAAATGGGTTTAATTCATCCAACTTCCCCACGTGGCTGGGAAATCCAGAGATGCTCTGGGTTTAAAGGCCCTTTTAACACCTAAAAAAACCCCATTTTTAAACCAGGATCCTTCAGTTTGGAAAATTCTTTGTGGGAGCAAGGAATGGGATGGAAACGAGCAGGGCCGAGGGGGAGATTTTGCACTCCAGAGCCACAGGAGCTCCAGGAGGTGAAAACTCAATTTCTAGGACACATTTTTAAGTAATGAATGCAGCAGTGACATGAAATTAGTGAGATGTGCTGCAAATTGATCAGAAAATCAGATCAATTAAACAGAAAAATTCCCAATAATTCCAGGAAAATCTGCCTTTGCCTGGGAAAAACCTGAGAGCAGAGGGGAGGGGAAGTGCCCAGCTGAGGGAAGGAAAAAGAGGCCTGGAAATGCAGATTTTTGGGGTTTTTAACTCCTTTCTCTGTGCTGTGAAATGGTGATGGTGAGGCTGGGTGGGAACACAGTGAATAGAAAATTCACCTTGCAGGGTTTTGTTCTAAATGAACTTTTACTGATAATTAGAGGTGATTCCATAAAGGAAAAGCAGGAATTGTGTGATCATCCACAGAGGAGCTGCTCAGGGTGAAGCAGAAATCTTTAGAGGGGTAAAAAACCACCTCAAATGGTGGAAACTGCTCCTGATCTCAGTCAAAGAGAAGGGAAAATTGGATGTTTTGGAGTTTTGTTTGGTTTTATTTTTTAAATTTTTTTTTATTTTTTGGATTTTTTGGATTTTTAAAATTCTTTAAATTTTTTTTAAATTTTTTTGATTTTTTAAAATTTTTTTGGTTTTTTAAAATTTTTTGGAGTTTTTGGAGTTTTTGGATTTTTGGGGTTTTTAACTCATTTCTTCGTGCTGTGAAATGGGGATGGTGAGGCTGGGCAGGAACACAGTGAGGAGAAAATTCACCTTGCGGGGTTTTGTTCTAAATGAACTTTTACTGATAATTAGAGGTGATTCCATAAAGGAAAAGAAAAAAAATGTGTGATCATCCACAGAGGAGCTGCTCAGGGTGAAGCAGAAATCTTTAGAAGGGCAAAAACCACCTCAAGTGGTGGAAACTGCTCCTGATCTCAGTCAAAGAGAAGGGAAAATCGGATGTTTTGGACTTTTTTTTTGTTTGTTTTGTTTGTTTTGATTTTTTGGATTTTTTTATTTTTAAAAAAAAATTTTTTAAATTTTTTTAATTTTTTTAAAAATTTTTTTGGAGTTTTTGGAGTTTTTTGATTTTTGGGGTTTTTAACTCCTTTCTCTGTGCTGTGAAATGGTGATGGTGAGGCTGGGTAGGAACACAGTGAGGAGAAAATTCACCTAGAAGAGTTTTTGTTCTAAATGAACTTTTACTGATAACTGGCAGTAATAAAGGAAAACCAGGAATTTTTTCCATGAAGGAAAAAGCAGGAATTGTGTGATCATCCACAGAGAAGCTGCTCAGGATTAACTAAAAACCTTTAGAGAGGTAAAAAACCACCTCAAATGGTGGAAACTGCTCCTGATTTCAGTCAAAGAGAAGGGAAAATTGGATGTTTTGGATTTTTAATTTTTTTTTTATTTTTTGGATTTTTAAATTTTTTTTTAATTTTTTTTTAATTTTTTGGCTTTTTTAAATTTTTTTTTATTATTTTTTGGAGTTTTTGGATTTTTGGGGTTTTTAACTCATTTCTTCATGCTGTGAAATGGTGATGGTGAGGCTGGGCAGGAACACGGTGAGGAGAAAATTCACCTTGCTGGGTTTTTGTTCTAAATGAACTTTTACTGATAAAGGAAAAGCAGGAATTTTTTCCATGAAGGAAAAGCAGGAATTGTGTGATCATCCACAGAGGAGCTGCTCAGGATTAAAATCTTAAAAAAATCTTTAGAGGGGTGAAAACCACCTCAAATGGTGGAAACTGCTCCTGATCTCAGTCAAAGAGACGGGAAAATTGGATGTTTGTGGTATTTATTTTGGATTTTTTTGGTTTTTAACTCATTTCTTTGCACTGTGAAATGGGGATGGTGAGGCTGGGTGGGAACACTATGAGGAGAAAATTCAGCTAGAAGGGTTTTTGTTCTAAATGAACTTTTACTGATAATTAGAGGTGATTCCATAAAGGAGAAGCAGGAATTGTGTGATCATCCACAGAGGAGCTGCTCAGGGTGAAGCAGAAATCTTTAGAGGGGTAAAAAACCACCTCAAATGGTGGAAACTGCTCCTGATCTCAGTCAAGGAGAAGGGAAAATTGGATTTTATTTTATTTTTTGAGGGGTTTTTAACTCATTTCTTCATGCTGTGAAATGATGATGGTGAGGCTGGGTGGGAACACAGTGAGGAGAAAATTCAGCTAGAAGGGTTTTTGTTCTAAATGAACTTTTACTGATAATTAGAGGTGATTCCATAAAGGAAAAGCAGGAATTGTGTGATCATCCACAGAGGAGCTGCTCAGGGTGAAGCAGAAATCTTTAGAGGGGTAAAAAACCACCTCAAATGGTGGAAACTGCTCCTGATCTCAGTCAAGGAGAAGGGAAAATTGGATTTTATTTTATTTTTTGAGGGGTTTTTAACTCATTTCTTCATGCTGTGAAATGATGATGGTGAGGCTGGGTGGGAACACAGTGAGGAGAAAATTCAGCTAGAAGGGTTTTTGTTCTAAATGAACTTTTACTGATAATTAGAGGTGATTCCATAAAGGAAAAGCAGGAATTGTGTGATCATCCACAGAGGAGCTGCTCAGGGTGAAGCAGAAATCTTTAGAGGGGTAAAAAACCACCTCAAATGGTGGAAACTGCTCCTGATCTCAGTCAAGGAGAAGGGAAAATTGGATTTTATTTTATTTTTTGAGGGGTTTTTAACTCATTTCTTCATGCTGTGAAATGATGATGGTGAGGCTGGGTGGGAACACAGTGAGGAGAAAATTCAGCTAGAAGGGTTTTTGTTCTAAATGAACTTTTACTGATAATTAGAGGTGATTCCATAAAGGAAAAGCAGGAATTGTGTGATCATCCACAGAGGAGCTGCTCAGGGTGAAGCAGAAATCTTTAGAGGGTTAAAAAACCACCTCAAATGGTGGAAACTGCTCCTGATCTCAGTCAAAGAGAAGGGAAAATTGGATGTTTTGGAGTTTTGTTTGGTTTTTTTTAATTTTTTTTTTTATTTTTTGGATTTTTTGGACTTTTTGGATTTTTTAATTTTTTTTTTTAATTTTTTTGATTTTTTAAAATTTTTTTGGTTTTTTAAAATTTTTTGGAGTTTTTGGAGTTTTTGGATTTTTGGGGTTTTTAACTCATTTCTTCGTGCTGTGAAATGGGGATGGTGAGGCTGGGCAGGAACACGGTGAGGAGAAAATTCACCTTGCGGGGTTTTGTTCTAAATGAACTTTTACTGATAACTGGCAGTAATAAAGGAAAACCAGGAATTTTTTCCATAAAGAAAAAGCAGGAATTGTGTGATCATCCACAGAGGAGCTGCTCAGGATTAAAACATTAAAAAAATCTTTAGAGGGGTAAAAAACCACCTCAAATGGTGGAAACTGCTCCTGATCTCAGTCAAAGAGAAGGGAAAATTGGATGTTTTGGATTTTTTTTTTTTTAATTTATTTTTTAAATTTTTTTTTTTTTTTTTTTTTTTTAACTCCTTTCTCTGTGCTGTGAAATGGGGATGGTGAGGCTGGGCAGGAAGACGGTGAGGAGAAAATTCACCTTGCAGGGTTTTGTTCTAAATGAACTTTTACTGATAAAGGAAAAGCAGGAATTTTTTCCATAAAGAAAAAGCAGGAATTGTGTGATCATCCACAGAGGAGCTGCTCAGGATTAAAATCTTAAAAAAATCTTTACAGGGGTGAAAACCACCTCAAATGGTGGAAACTGCTCCTGATCTCAGTCAAAGAGACGGGAAAATTGGATGTTTGTGGTATTTATTTTGGATTTTTTTTGGTTTTTAACTCATTTCTTTGCACTGTGAAATGGGGATGGTGAGGCTGGGTGGGAACATGGCAAGAAGAAAATTCACCTTGCAAGGTTTTGTTCTAAAGGAACTTTTACTGATAATTAGAGGTGATTCCATAAAGGAGAAGCAGGAATTGTGTGATCATCCACAGAGGAGCTGCTCAGGGTGAAGCAGAAATCTTTAGAGGGGTAAAAAACCACCTCAAATGGTGGAAACTGCTCCTGATCTCAGTCAAAGAGAAGGGAAAATTGGATGTTTTGGATTTTTAAATTTTTTTTTTTTTTGGATTTTTGATTTTTTTTTTAATTTTTTTTATTTTTTGGCTTTTTAAAATTTTTTTTTTTATTATTTTTTGGAGTTTTTTGATTTTTGGTGTTTTTAACTCATTTCTTCGTGCTGTGAAATGGGGATGGTGAGGCTGGGCAGGAACACGGTGAGGAGAAAATTCACCTTGCAGGGTTTTTGTTCTAAATGAACTTTTACTGATAATTAGCAGTAATAAAGGAAAAGCAGGAATTTTTTCCATGAAGGAAAAGCAGGAATTGTGTGATCATCCACAGAGGAGCTGCTCAGGGTGAAGCAGAAATCGTTAGAGGGGTAAAAAACCACCTCAAATGGTGGAAACTGCTCCTGATCTCAGTCAAAGAGACGGGAAAATTGGATGTTTGTGGTATTTAGGTATTTATTTTGGATTTTTTTTTGGTTTTTAACTCATTTCTTTGCACTGTGAAATGGTGATGGTGAGGCTGGGTGGGAACACGGCAAGGAGAAAATTCACCTTGCAGGGTTTTGTTCTAAATGAGTTTTTACTGATAATTAGAGGTGATTCCATAAAGGAGAAGCAGGAATTGTGTGATCATCCACAGAGGAGCTGCTCAGGGTGAAGCAGAAATCTTTAGAGGGGTAAAAAACCACCTCAAATGGTGGAAACTGCTCCTGATCTCAGTCAAGGAGAAGGGAAAATTGGATGTTTTGGAGTTTTGTTTGCTTTTATTTTTTAATTTTTTTTTTATTTTTTGGATTTTTTGGATTTTTTAAATTTTTTAAATTTTTTTTTTAAATTTTTTTTTATTTTTTTGATTTTTTAAAATTTTTTGGAGTTTTTGGATTTTTGGTGTTTTTAACTCATTTCTTCATGCTGTGAAATGGTGATGGTGAGGCTGGGCAGGAACACGGTGAGGAGAAAATTCACCTTGCAGGGTTTTGTTCTAAATTAACTTTTACTGATAAAGGAAAAGCAGGAATTTTTTCCATAAAGAAAAAGCAGGAACTGTGTGATCATCCTCAGGGTTAACTAAAAATCTTTAGAGGGGTAAAAAACTACCTCAAATCATGGAAACTGCTCCTGATCTCAGTCAAAGAGAAGGGAAAATTGATTTGAAAGCTGGCGAGCCCGGTGTTGTTATTGTTGCGAGGGGAAAATTGGCTGTAATTTTACCATGAAGTCAAATTTTACCCCGTGAGTTTTCAATTTGCCCGCCCTGAGGAGGCTGAGCAGGAATGAAAGCGCTGCAGAGATGAGATTTTCTTCGAAGAGAAAAATCACTTTAATTGGAGAGCAGAGAATGAAAACGGGGCCGTGATCGCCGCGTTCTTGTCCCGCTTTTATTTTTGCTTTATTTTTTGCTTTTCTTTTTGCTTTTTTTTTTTATTATTATTTTGCTTTTTTCCCCTCCCCTCTGGACTCCTTTGCACTTCCCAGCTCCGCTTTCTTTTGCTGCCACTTCAATTTCTTGTGGTTCAAATCCCCCCTGGCCCTGGATATTGGAGGTAAAAGGAACATTTTAGTCTGGCAGGGCTGGTTGGGGTAAGAAACGAGTCAGATGTGAGTGATGAGGGCTCTGATTACAATTCTGGGCTTAAAAAAACCCCACAAACAACAAAATCCACGCTGAGCAAAACAAGGAAATGCACATTCCTGGCTTTTCCAGGAGCTTCAACACAGATCAAATCCATTTTCTCTTCTAAATTGCAATATAATTTAGAAATCTTCATTTCATCTTCACATTTCTCCCATTCCTGCCGCCTCCCCAAGCTTTGTTCGGAGATAATTTTATGATTATTACAGAAATTAGGGGTGACAGCAGCTCCTCTCTCCCAGTTTGGGGTTGGGAGTCTGGGGTTTGGCACTTTGGGATTCCCAGTTTGGGGCTGGCAGTTTGAATTTTGTCAGTTTGGGGCTGGAAGATTGGGGTGTCCCGTTTGGGGTGGCCGGTTTGGGGCTGGCAGTTTTGGGTTGGGAATCTGGGGTTTGGGGTTTGGGTTTGGCAGTTTGGGGTTGGGACTTTGGGTTGCAAGTCTGGGACTCCCAGTCTGGGATTGGGAGTTTTGGATTGCGAGTTTGGGGTTGGCAGTTTGGGGTTGGCAGTTTGGGGTTAGGAGTTTGGGGTTAGGAGTTTGGAGTTGGCAGTTTGGGATTCCGAGTTTGGGATTCCCAGTTTGGGGTTGGCATTTCGGGGTTGGCAGTTTGGGGTTTGACAATTTGGGATTAGCAGTTTGGGGTGGCCAATTGGGGGTTTGCCAGTTTGGGGTGGTCAGTTTGGGGTTGGCAGTTTGGGATTGGCAGTTTGGGGTTAGGAGTTTGGAGTTGGCAGTTTGGGATTCCCAGTTTGGGATTCCCAGTTTGGGATTGGCATTTTGGGGTACCCAGTTTGGGGTTGGCAGTTTGGGGTGGTCAGTTTAGGGTGGTCAGTTTGGAGTGGGCAGTTTGGGGTCAGCAGTTTGGGATTCCCAGTTTGGGATTCCCAGTTTGGGGTGGCCAATTTGGGGTTTGCCAGTTTGGGGTGGTCAGTTTGGGGTCGGCAGTTTGGGGCTGGGAGTTTGGGGTTGGAAGTTGAGGGTGGTCAGTTTGGGGTTGTGACTTTGGGGTTTGCCCATTTGGGGTGGTGAGTTTGGGGTTGGCAGATTGGGATTTGCCAGGTCAGGGTTGGCAGTCTGGGGTTTCAGTTTTGGGGTTGGCAGTTTGGGGTTGGCAGTTTGGGGTTGGCAGTTTGGGGTTGGCATTTTGGGGTTGGCAGTTTGGGGTGCCCAGTTTGGGGTTGGAGTTTGGGGTTGGGAGTTTGGCGTTGGGATTTTGGGGTTGGCAGTGCCCTCCTCCCCGTCCCTGCTGGATTTCTGCTCCTGGCAGTGCCCAGCTGGATGAATTAATAGGTGGGAAAAGTCCGTGCAATTCATCAAAGGCGCTAAAGACGAATTTCCTTCTGTTTATCCTAAAAAAAAATAAAAAATGCAGCTTCTCCAACACCAACCCACCAGGTGCAAATTGCAACATCTGCTGTGCGCTGGGCGGGAGCCAGGAGGGATCAAACGAGGAGATCTGACGGGAAAAGGAAATTGAAATAATATTGAAATAAATAAATTCCGACTTTGCCCGATACCCGGAACCTACCGAGGAAAACAAACCCTAAAAAAGGCAGCGTCTAAGCCAGAGTTTGACCTTTGCTTGGGGAACAACGTGGGATTTAACGAAGGATTGAATGGGTGATTTTCTGAGGCAGGGCCTGCTGAAAAAAATTTTGAATTCTGATTTCCATGAAGGAATTGATGGAAGCAGCACCCGAGGAGCTGCAGGATCCCAGCCCGTCTTTGTCTGGAGCTCAGCATTCAATTCCCCACACTAAAACTTGGTTGGGTTCGGGATTTTGGGATAAAGCTCATCCATAAAGTTTTTAATTCAGTAAAACTCTCCCCTCCCTGCTCCACCACCGATATCCCTCCTGGAATTTGTGTTTCCTGGGATGAGAATGGGAATGATTGCCCCAAACTGTGCAAAAACCCCACAGTTTTCCCAAACTGAGCTTTCTTTTACCTGGAAAAATCCCCATGGATGTCGCCTCACCTGAGGATCAGGAACCGCCTGATTCTTTTGGAAACTCATCAGGAAATGTCCCATTAAACCTGTTTTATTTTAATTACTTTTCCTTTTCCTCCAAACAGGGATCAATTCTGACAAAACTTTTTTTCCCCATAGATAAAATATCCACAAACCTCTTGTTTTGGGTGAATTACTTTAAATTGTTTTGAGTGAATTACTTTAAATTGTTTTGGGTGAATTACTTTAAATTATTTTGGGTGAATTATTACAAATTGATCTGCCCAGACCCCGCATTTCCCCTCTGCAGCCCCTCCGGGTTTCTTTGCTGTAACAACCTGGGCTCCATTTATTTCCCCTCCTTTCCTGAAGGGTTTTTGGTTTGCTCTGAAATTCAAAAGCAGCAGAAAGGCCAGATCCACCTGCAGAAAACGGGTGAAAATCACATTTCCTGGATTTTTTGCCTCCTTGTCGTTATTTTCCATCTCGGGAGCTCTCGTTTTTGGGTTGTTTCCCATTTCCTGGGGTGGTTTTGGTTTGGCTTTTGGGAGCCACTTCAGCGGTTTTTTGGGAGCCATTCAATGTTTGATCTCTGGCAGGAGGAGTCAAACCCAAGGTGCTCTGAGCCCCATCGCTGATAGGGGAATAGGGAAACCAAAAAACCACAGGAATAACAAGGAGCTCTGCCCAGGATTTGGGTTCTCCACCCCAATCCCCAGCACTGAATGCTCAGAGCAGAGGCACGAACCTCTGAAGGTGCGGAAACGAAGTTTGTGCAGATTTCTGAGCGACCAAAATTGCTCAAACGAGGTGAAACCTCTGCAAAGCCCTTGAGGGGCTCCTGCAGGGCTCCGGGATTCTCTGCTCAGCCACTCAGGGCAAATTAATTTGCTTTAAAAGTTTGGAGAATTCTGTTAGTGGCTGGCTGTGGCTCTGGTTGTCTAAATACAGAAAAAACAGGGCAAAAACAGGGCAAAAATAGGGCAAAAATACAGCAGAAATACAGCAAAAATACGGAAAAAATACAGCAAAAATACGGAAAAAATACGGAAAAAATACAGAAAAAATACAGAAAAAGTACAGCAAAAATATGGCAAAAATACAGAAAAAAAACTAGAAAAAAAACCAGAAAAAAACCAGAAAAAATACAGAAAAAATACAGAAAAAAACCAGCACAAATACAGCACAAATACGGCAAAAATATGGAAAAAATACTGCAAAAATCGGCAAAAATACAGAAAAAATACAGAAAAAATACAGAAAAAATACAGAAAAAATACAGAAAAATACAGAAAAAAACCAGCACAAATACAGCACAAATATGGCAAAAATATGGAAAAAATACTGCAAAAATTGGCAAAAATACGGCAAAAATACAGCAAAAATACAGCAAAAATACAGCAAAAATACAGCAAAAATACAGCAAAAATACAGAAAAAATACAGAAAAAATACAGAAAAAAATACAGAAAAAAATACATAAAAAATACAGAAAAAATACAGAAAAAAATGCAGAAAAAATACAGAAAAAATATGGCAAAAATACGGCAAAAATACAGAAAAAAACCAGAAAAAATACGGCAAAAATACGGCAAAAATACGCAAAAAATATGGCAAAAATATGGCAAAAATACGACAAAAATACAGCAAAAATACAGCAAAATACAGCAAAAATACAGCAAAAATACGGCAAAAAAAAAAAAAGGCAAAAATACAGCAAAAAAAAAAAATTCCCTGCCTTGGGCTGCAGGAGGTTCTGGGGGATTCCTGAGGAGATTTGGGATCAGAGCCAGCAGAGCGCCCATGGCTTTGGGAAATTGGGTTTATTGCGCATAAACCCGAAATATTTATTGTTCCCCCAGTCCTGAGGTGCAGCAGGCAGCGACTGCTGGTTATAAACTAAAAAAATAATCAATTAAAAATACATAATAAATAAAGAATGTGTAATAAATAAAAATATAGAATAAATAAAAACAATAAAAAATATATAATAAATTAAAATGTGTAATTAATAAAATATATAATAAATAAAAATAAAAATATGTAATAAATAAAAACAATAAAATATAGAATAAATAAAAATAATAATATATAATAAATAAAAGCAATAGAAGTATATGATAAATAAAAATGTGCAATGAATACAAAACATATAATAAATAAAAATTAATAAAAATACATAATAAATTGAAATGTGTAATAAATAAATATATGTAATAAATAAAACCAATAAAAATATATAATACATAAAAGGTGTAATAAATAAAAATATATAATTAATAAAAACCAAAAATATATAATACATAAAAAATAATAAAATAGATAATAAATAAAAACAATACAAATACATAATACATAAAATAACAAAAATATATAATAAGTAAAAAACAATCCAAATATATAATGCATAAAAATAATAAAACCATGTAATAAATAAAAATAATCCCAAGCTCTTCTCTGTTCATTGCATTTCCTGGGGGCGCTGGGTGAGTCCCCAGCCCCTCCTCACCACCCATTAAATTCCGCCCTGCCGGATCAGTTCAATTCCTTTCCTCAGTGATGATTCATCTGAAGATAAATCCAATAGAGCCCCAATTGCCTGAGAAAAGAGCAAAGTCTAAACCTTTCCAAATAACTCCCAGCCCCTCGGCCCTGCTGAGGAGCCTTCCTTTCACTCACAATAATCTGCTCAGTGCCCTGCGTTATTTCCTCACATCTGGAGCACCTCTGGAAATGCAAATCAGCAGCAGCTGGAGGTGTTTTATTCCCCTCTCTCTGCTCTGCTCGGTTGGTTGAATATTGTTTATTTACACCACCAAGTGCTGGAGTTTTTGGGGGGTTCCTGTTGATTCAAGCATTAAAACCTCCCCCTGTTATTCAAGGATATTCCCTCGGGTCAGGTTTGCAGCGGCTGTAAATTAATGTCCAATTCCAGGGGCCCGCACAGAGAATTATGGACAATCTCTGGCCCATTTTTAAATCTCAGAGAAGGCTGCAGCAGCACATAAAGATCCATAACGTGCCCAGGGCTTTGTGTTTTTAACTCCAGCTGCCTGAATTTTTTAGTCAGAACTTTGCCAGCCACAAGTGGCTTTTTTTTCTTTTTTTTTTTTCATTTGCAGGCAAAACTCCTGCAGGAGAAAAGGAGGGTTTTAGGAATTAAAACAAAAGAATAATAAACATTGGTGTTCACTCCTTGCATTCTAAAAACCCAATAACCACATTTTTAGGTTAGATATCATTTTATTGTGGAGATTAAATTGGATTTTGACAGGATTTTGCCAGCTAAGGGAGGAAAGAAAATCCTGGGGTGATGTTGGGGGGTTTAAACAACCTCAAAGCTCTGCTGGAAAACACCCTGAGCTCTGCAGGACCATCAGGGTCCAGTTCATTTGTTGCATTTTTAGGCAGATTTTAAAACATTGCAAAGCCCAAATCTCCAGGGGATTGGGGGTGGGAGCTCTGGAATCGTTGGGTTTGCTGAGATGGGTGAAGGGAGGAGAGGCTCAGCTCATCCAGGAACTTGGAGCACTGGGAGCTCTGGAGGCTTTTCCCTAAAACTGAAGCCTTCATTTTCGCTCCCCACTTCTGGGGGGAAGGTGAATTCAGAGGGAATTCAGAGGGATGGAGCTGAGGATTGACCTGGTCCTGCACTGGGAGCTCTGAAGTCCCTAAAACTGAAACCTTCATTCTCAGCCCCGAGTTGTGGGGAAGGAAGGAAGGTAAATTCCCCTGGGAATTCAGAGGGAGTGGAGTTGAGGATTGTCCTGGTCCTGCACTGAAAGTGCTCAAGACTTTTCCCTAAAAGTGAAAATCTCATTTTTGGTCACCAGTTCTGGGGGGGATGGGGGGAGGGATGGGCGGTGTGTGTGGAGGGAAGGTGAATCCCCCTGGGAATTCAGCAGCAGAGGAGGGAATGGGACTGAGAGTTGTCCTTCCAGGAGCATGGGGAGTTCTGGAGACTTTTCCCTAAAAGTGAAAATCTCATTTTTGGTCACCAGTTCTGGGGGGAAAGGTGAATTCCCTGGGAATTCAGAGAGAAAGGAGCTGAGGATCGCCCTGGTCCTGCACTGAAGTCCTCAAGGCTTTTCCCTAAAAGTGAAAATCTCATTCTCACTCCCCAGTTTGGGGGAGGGGAGAGAGAAGGAAAATTCCCCTGGGAATTCAGCAGCTGAGGAAGGAACTGAGCTGGGAGTTGTCCTGCCAGGAGCATGGGGAGTTCTGAAGGCTTTTCCCTAAAGCTGAAACCTTCATCCTCACGCCCCAATTCTGGGGGGAAGGAAAATTCCCTGGGAATTCAGAGGGAATGGAGCTGAGAGTTGTGCTGCCAGGAGCACTGGGAGCTCTGAAGGCTTTTCCCTAAAGCTGGAACTCTCATTCTGGTGAATGAGTTCTTGTGGGGGGGGGAAGGTGAATTCAGGGGGAATGGAGCTGAGGATTGTCCTGGACCTGCACTGGGAGTTCCCTAAAAGTGAAAATCTCATTTTTGCTCCCCAGTTTGTGGGGGATGGGGGGAAGGGAAGGTGAATCCCCCTGGGAATTCAGCAGCAGAGGAGGGAATGGGACTGAGAGTTCTCCTTCCAGGAGCATGGGGAGTTCTGAAGGCTTTTCCCTAAAATGGAAAATTTCATTTTTTCTCCCCAGTTCTCACGGGAAAGGTGAATTCCCTGGGAATTCATAGGGAATGAAGCTGAGGATTGTCCTACTGGGAGCACTGGGAATTCTGAAGGCATTTCCCTACAGCTGAAAATCTCGTTCTCACTCCCCAGTTCTGGAGGAAGGTAAATCGGTAAATTCCCTGGGAATTCAGAGGGAATGGGGCTGAGGATTGTCCTGGTCCCACACTGGGAGCTCTGAAGGCTTCTCCCTAAAACTGAAACCTTCATTCTCAGCCCAGAGTTGATGGGGGGAGGAAGGTAAATTCCCTGAGAATTCAGAGGGAATGGAGCTGAGGATTGTCCTGGTCCTGCTCCGGGGGTTCTGGAGGCTTTTCCCTAAAAGTGAAAATTTCACTCTCAGCCCTGGTTCTGGGGAAAGGTGAAATCCGCAGGAATTCAGAGGGAATGGAGCTGAGGATTGTCCTGCTGGGAATTCTGAAGGCTTCTCCCTAAAACTGAAAATCTCACTCTCACAGCCCAGTTTTGGGGGGAAGGTAAATCTCCTGGGAATTCAGCGGGAATGGAGCTGAGGATTGTCCTGCTGGGAGCACTGGGAGTTCTGGAGGCTTCTCCCTAAAACTGAAAACCTTCATTTTCACTCCCCAGTTCTGGGCGGGAGGAAGGTGAATTCCCCTGGGAATTCAGGAGCTGAGGGCTGTCCTGCCAGGAGCAGGTGAGGGACAGGACGCCTCCCAGGAGCTGCTCGGGATCCTCTGGAATCTCAATCAGACCTTGCCGGGAGCTCTCCGCCGCTCACTTATGTAACACCGAATGTGCCTGCGCGCAGCCAGAGAGCCCATTAAATATTTAAACCCCGTCCTTTCCTCAAAAGCAGAGCAGCAAAGACGATTTTCCGTGGAATTTAACATTAAATTCGGGCAATTTGTACAGCTGTGCATATAAATAGCTCGCACATCATCTCCGGAGGCAAAGGTCAGCCCGCCTCATCCATTTCAATGCTGGAGTTTCATAGCAACAACCTCTCCTCTCTGCCTCCCTCTTATTTATCCAGAGGGACTTCAAAAACCGGTGGTTTTGGAGAGACGAGTGAATGGGAGTTGATTGTAATATTTTGCCTTAATCGCTGGTTTTTTTCCCTCTCTTCCCTGAGCTCTGTGGATAACGAGAGCCCCCGAGCCGCGGGGACCGGGCGGCTCAGAGCTTTTCCAGGGGAAGAAATCAGAACAGACAAGTGCCTGATTCCCCTTAATGCAATTTGTTCCGCGGCTGATCTCCAGCCCCCTGCTTCATTACCTTGGACAAACTCAGACCTGGCCTCCCGAGCAGGAAAAGGTTCTCATTTGCAATTAGAATCCCCCAATTACGCAGCACATCTCGAGCTGACTTTTTAAATGCCAGAGCTGTTATTTCTTCAAATAACCAACGTTGGGAAGGATTGGACAAACACAGCACGAGCAGCTCGGGGCCCTCACTCCCCGAGCTCTGTAAAACCTTTAATTTCAGTGTAAATTCCCTGGGCAGGGCTTCATTTGGTGAAAAATAGGGATTGGGGACTTGGCTCAGGTGGATTGAGGAGATTTGACCCTTTTTTTAGGAGCAGAATCCCAAAGTGGGAGGGATCCTAAAGATCATCCCATCCCATCCCATCCCATCCCATCCCATCCCATCCCATCCCATCCCATCCCATCCCATCCCCAGGCAGAGGGCAGGAATTTCAGTTCCTCCCTCACTGCTGCATCCCTGGCATGGCCCAAATCCCATAAAGGCTGAACTTTTAGGGAATAATCCCCGTGTTTTCTCCATTTGCATCCACAATCCTTGTGCTTCCCACAGAAATTGTGCATTGAACAGTCCTTTCCCCCACATTGTTTAATCCCACATTCATTTTCCATATTTGCCCATTTCAATCCTGTGCATTTGATGTCCTTTATTCATCATTTGGGTAGAAGGATGTTAACTGTTTAATCCCACACTCATTTTCCATATTTGCCCATTTCAATCCTGTGCATTTCATGTCCTTTATTCATCATTTGGGTAGAAGGATGTTAATTGTTTAATCCCACATTCATTTTCCATATTTGCCCCATGCATTTCATGTCCTTTATTCATCATTTGGGTAGAAGGATGCTGCTTTTTTAATCTCACATTTATTTTCCATATTTGCCCATTTCAATCCTGTGCATTTCATGTCCTTGTTCATCATTTGGGTAGAAGGATGTTAATTGTTTAATCCTGTGTTCATTTTCCATATTTGCCCCACGCATTTCATGTCCTTTATTCATCATTTGGGTACAAGGATGTTAACTGTTTAATCCCACACTCATTTTCCATATTTGCCCATTTCAATCCTGTGCATTTGATGTCCTTTATTCATCATTTGGGTAGAAGGATGTTAATTGTTTAATCCCACATTCATTTTCCATATTTGCCCCATGCATTTGATGTCCTCATTTATCATTTGGGTAGAAGGATTTTAATTGACTCGCTGGTAATTCCAGGCCCTCCTGCTGAGGGTGAATCAGAGGGAATTGGTTGTTTTTGCTGCCTCTCCAGCGAGTTAATTGAGAAGTTATTCAATTATAGGGAATATCCTTTTATTGCTAATAAGATATTCTGATACAAACAACAACCCCCACTCTGAAATGAAATTATGAGGGACTCGAAGCCGCTTGGCAGAGAGGCTTCAAAAATGAACCTTAGCTGGAAATACTGGAATCAATGGCAGCTGCAGAGGAGTGAAAGGAAATCGATAAAATTCTTATCAGGGTTTCCTCACTATTTATTTACTCTCACTTGTGATTGTTTGGACATTGGTGAGAACTGGTGCAGATGGATCAGGCTAAAAAGCCGTTCTTAATGCAGATTATCAAGCAGGAGATCTGAAGCACAGTTAATAGTGCTCTCTATTATCTAATTTGCCAAGATTAGATTTCTCTTTCTGCACCGCTTCACAGGCTCAGCTCCCCTCTGCTATTGGCTCCTTGAGTCGGGGAACAGCATCTCTGGTAAATAAATAGCAAATAAATATCAATTCTCTCGTTAGGAATTTGCAAAACAACAGCACCTGGGAGCCCAAATGGAGGCAGGGCTCTGCACCTGGGGGGGACGTGCAGCTCTCCTGGGATGAAGGACAAACCTGCACTTGCTGCCCCTAAATCCGACCTGTGGAAATTTCTGGAATGAAAACAAGGAATTGCCAGTGCTCACCAGCAGCTTCTGACTGGTTTGGGCTCCTTGGGGGTTGTTCAGTTGGTGAGAGGGAGGAAATGAGAATCAACCCCCAGCCCGCCTCCCTGCCCCCTAAAGTGGGTCCTTGTCCCTCCAGTGTCCCCATAAATGCTTTCAGGAGTCCAGGATTGAGCCCACAAGCGTGATGAGGTTTGCTCATCCCATCCTATCCCAGCCCCACAGAATTAAACCCACTTTACCCATCCCATCCCATCCCAAATCCCATCCCATCCAAATCCCATCCCATCCCATCCCAAATCCCATCCCATCCCACCCCATCCTGCTCCATCCTCCCCGCTCTGTTCCAGGTGCCAGCATCCATTTCCATCTCTCCACTTTTCTTCCCCCCAAAGGCAAAAGACGTTCAGAGCCGTGACAGGAGGGAAGGCAAGCAGGAACAGATTAGTTTGATCAAAGGGATCTCATGTCACAGATTGATTTCCCTCCCTCCCCTCCCTCCCTCGCTGTCCCATCCCTGGCGCTGTCACTCTGTGTCTCTCCGTGTTCTCTCCGTGTCTCTCTGCCTTCTCTCGGTGTTCTCTCCGTGCCTGTTTGTGTTCTCTCCGTGTTCTCTCCGTGTCTCTCGGTGTCTCTCCGTGTCTCTCTGTGTTGTCTCCGTGTCTCTCCGTGTCATCTCCGTGTTCTCTCCGTGTCTCTCCGTGTCTGTCCGTGTCTTTCTCCTTCTCTCGGTGTTCTCTCCATGCCTGTTTGTGTTCTCTCCGTGTCTCTCCGTGTCTGGCTCCTGTGGTTTTCGATTAAGGCCGGGCTGCTCCTAATCCCACACAAACAGGGCTCTGGCACGGCCGAGCTGGGCCTGACCTGCCCCTGCCCGCACGGGTTGGTCACTTGTCACAGCTGCCACCCTGCCACCCTCCCCTCCTGGGGGAGCCTGGGGACAGCGCTGCAGCAGTGCAGCAGTGCAGCAATGCAGCAATGCAGCACCTCTGGGTCCTGCAATCCAGAAATCCAGTAGTCCAGCATTCCAGCAATCCATCCCCTCTGGATCCAGCATTCCCATAATCCAGCCCCTCTGGATCCAGCATTCCAGCCCCCCGGGATCCAGTATTCCAGGCCCTCTGAATACAGCTATCCACCAATCCAGCCCCTCTGGATCCCTCTGGATACAGCTATCCACCAATCCAGCCCCTCTGGATCCAGTATTCCCACAATCCAGCCCCTCTGGATCCAGCATTCCAGTCCCTCTGGATCTGACATTCCCACAGTCCAGCCCCTCTTGATCCAACATTCCAGCCCCTCTGGATCCAACATTCCCACAATCCAGCCCCTCTTGATCCAACATTCCATCCCCTCTGGATCCAACATTCCAGCCCCCCTGGATCCAGCAATCCAGCAATCCCACAATCCAGCCCCTCTGGATCCTCTGCTGCCCCCGGGTTGTTGGGAAAGAAGCCGAGACTAAAAAGCCAAGCTCAGTTTAAAGGCCAAGCAGAGCAGGGCTGGAATTCCCTTTGTTTCCTGCAGGATCTCAGCCCCTGCCGTGCCCGGGGTTTGATGGACACAGGAACACTGGCGATAACATTTTAATATTCAACACTCGCTGTCAAATCAGCTTTTGTTTAATGGGGACGAGCAAACAATCCGATTTTAATAACGCCTGAGCAAAGTGGGAGCGGGAGGTGAGGGACAGGAAAACAGCAGGAAAACGGGTTCTGATCCCGGGAATCACAAAAGGAAATTGCTCAGGCTGGAGCTCACACAATTAAGCCAATTTAAGCCTGACTTAAAAAGGGGAAAAGATTACTCACAGGCATTTCGGTGTGGGGTTCTGTGCTGGGGTTGGATTCACGCCCTAAACTCAGTCTCAGAGGTTTTTGAACCTCCTGTGCTTCCATGGATGCTCAATTCTTGCTTTGCACGAGGGACATTTTCCTCCAAAAATCCCATAGAGCCAACCTTCGTCACGGAATTTCAGAGCTGTTGGAGTTTGTCCCTCTCTGAATCCACACAGAAAGGATTTCTGGGAGGCAAAGATGAGTTCAGGTGCCTCAAAGCCAGGTACAGAACCTTGTTTTCCAATTTATTCCCTGGTTAATTCCCTTCATTCAGGGATGGTTAAAGGTTTAATTTAAAGGTTTAATCTGCTCCCTGGCTGCTCCTCGGGCAGCTCCAGGAGGCTGGAATGCTCCAGGAGGTTGGAATTTCAGAGCTGTTGGAGTTTGTCCCTCTCTGAATCCCACACAGAAAGGATTTCTGGGGGGCAAAGATGAGTTCAGGTGCCTCAAAGCCAGAGGCAAAGCCAGAACCTTTGTTTTCCTATTTATCACCTGGTTAATTCCCTTCATTCAGGGATGGCTGAAGGTTTAATCTGCTCCAGGAGGTTGGAATGCTGCAGGTTGGATCTCAGGCTGGAATCCAGTGGTATCAGATAATTTGGCACGTGCTGGAATATTGAACTGGAATTTGGGCTACTTCTCTGCTCTCTGGCATTCTGAAGGACACTTCAGTTTGATATCTTTTAAATCTGTTATAAAACAGTCTGGTTTTCATCTGAGACTAGGGTAGAAAAAGGGGGAAATGAAACAAATAAATAAAAAACGTGGCTGTTTGTGAGCTGCCTTTGCAATGCCCTCCCCACTGAACGCCTCGAGTGGAACAGAAGGATTTCCAATCTTTAAAGGCAAATATTCCCCAGAGGAATCTGCCTCATCCAAGGGGCGGCGCAGTGCAGGGGGGGATTTCTCCTTTTGTTCAGGCCGCTTGGTAACAAACAGGAATCGTTATTTAAAACAGGGGGAAAGGGTAAATGGGGAGGGTGATTTGAGCAGATTGATTTTATCAGCCCTCCAGCCCAGCCCTGACAGCTCTGAGCGGCTGCTCTGCGGGGAGCATTTCCAGGAGATTGAGCAGCAACAGTTTGGTTTCCTCGAGCAATCAAATGAAAGTTCTCAGTGACCTGATACATAAAAACACCCACCCAACAAACAATAGCAGCAAACGTGGAAAGCTCTGTTAAATCGTTGCTGCAGAGATTAGAAAAGTTCAAAGAATGAGGTTTGGAAATCGCAATCTTTGGGTTGTTTTGTCAGGAGGAGGAGGAGGAGGAAATAGGAGATGCAGCCCCCCTTGGGATGGAGCTGGAAAAGGGAACTAAAGAGTTGTTAAAGGAGCCTCTCTGAACAATAATCCAGCGAGTAGCGATATTTCAGAGGCTGCTCTGGAAGCCTGGAAGTGTTTTGGAGTCCAGAGCAGCTTTGGTGAGAGTGTGATGCTGGGGGAGCTCAGACAGACCCTGAACTCCTGATCCCATCCCAGACAGACCCTGAACTCCTGATCCCATCCATGTCCTGATCCCATAGGGCTCAGACAGATCCTGAACTCCTGCTCCCATCCCTGTCCTGTTCAGACAGATCCTGAACTCCTGATGCTATCCCAGAGAGATCCTGAACTCCTGATCCCATCCCTGTCCTGATCCCATCCCAGACAGATCCTGAACTCCTGATCCCATCCCAGTCCTGTTCAGACAGATCCTGAACTCCTGATCCCATCCCATCCCAGACACATCCTGAACTCCTGATCCCATCCATGTCCTGATCCCATAGGGCTCAGACAGATCCTGAACTCCCGCTCCCATCCCAGACAGATCCTGAACTCCTGATGCTATCCCAGAGAGATTCTGAACTCCTGATCCCATCCCTGTCCTGTTCAGACAGATCCTGAACCCCTGATCCCATAGAGCTCAGACAGATCCTGAACTCCTGCTCCCATCCCAGACACATCCTGAACTCCTGATCCCATTCCAGACAGATCCTGAACTCCTGATGCTATCCCAGAGAGATCCTGAACTCCTGATCCCATCCCTGTCCTGATCCCATCCCAGACAGATCCTGAGCTCCTGATCCCATCCCAGGGCAGTCTCTGCCTCTGGAGTGACACCAGCCTGCTCCAAAACACCCACCCGTGTGATAAAACGAGGAATAACGAGATAAACCCTGCTCAGCCCTCCCTGCTCATCAGCCCGAGGCTTCCTGGTGCATTTTTTTGGGATCCTCATGGTTATTCTCACTCTCTCCAGTGTTTCCTCTCCCAATCCCTGGAGATGATGATCCCAGTTAAGGAGGGCCAGGGACTGGAGCTCTTTGAGCTCTCCAGAGCTCGGCGCAGATTTTTCACTGCATTATCTGATTCATTTCCCAGATACGTTTTCTTTTAAGGACACTCCACTTGGTCTGAGTTTGCTTGGGCTGTTTTAAGTTAAATTGATGCTGTTTTTTTCCACCGTAAGTCCAATGTTGAGATCCAGGGAACAGCAGGGAAACTCTTGTTATAAATAAATACGCCCAATTTATAGTAAAACAAATATAAAATTTATTTCGTGTCCGAGAGTTCGAACACGCAATGCCACGATCGAAAAGGGAGACAGTGCCAAGCCCGGGGTTGGCACTGGGTGAACGCAGGTCTGACCTCTATCGCATCAGACCTCGCTCTGTTCACCCGGACTGCTTCCAACAGCTGGTTTATATACAGTTGTGACCGAGAAGTCTGGATTTTGGGCATTATTTCTGTCACTCAGCATATTCATGAATCATGCTATTCATGAAACTGAGGTGGACAAAAACGCATCCTGTGCTTGATTGATTTTTCACCATCCGGAGGTGTTACCTGATGGTTCATGATGGTCCTTATCCCGGTCTGATCTGGTCGTTAGCACCTGGACTGGGAGGGGATCTTTCGGAGGTGGTTGATCAGTTCTGCCATCAGCTTTGCCAGGAAATTCTTCTTAAAAAATGTAGACATTTGGAGCCGGCTTAATGTTTTCTCGATGCGTCGTCATCTTCTGTAGTACTGTTTTTGGGATGTAAATCAGTTCCCGGGCAAGGCCACAACTCTTTTCTGGGGCAGGCTCTGCTTGTTCTAAAGCTGGTTGCAACTAAAACCCCTTTTATTTATTACATCTTGATATTACATATTCGGGCACGAATTTCCCACTTTTATTTATAACACTCTGAACCCTGGGCACCCTGGGCACTGCCTGGCACCGCCAGTTTGGAGGGGAGAGCTTGGTTCTGGTGGGAATGTGTTGTTTTGGGTTTTGCAGTGTTCTATGTTTTTACTTCAGTAGTAGAATTTCTCATGCATTTTCTATAAACATAGTCCTTGTTTTCCTAACCAACATAAATTATTTTGAACTTCTAGATTGTTTTTCATTCCTTTCTCCTAAGGTGGAGAAAGATGATAGACTGTGTCATTATCCTATAAAATTATAGATGTAGTAACCTCATTAACCAATCCACGATTGTCTTAAGAAAGATATAAAAATAAGTGAATAAAAAAAAAGCAAAACTCTTTTCTGGTCTTGCCTAAGTAATCCTAACTTACTACTAAAATCTGCGTGTTTCTTTCGTGTCCAACAGTACAACAGGAATGTTGGGATATTTGTAGGAATTCTCAGTTCTGCTGCTGTTTAGTGTTGTTGAGATTTTAAAATAAATCCCTTTAAATACATTTTTAATTTAAATAAATTTTAAATCCCTTTAAAATAAATCCCATTGTTGGGTTTAGGGATTCCTGGGGGTGCAGGGTTTGTATCCCAGTGGAAATCAGACTCCACACTGAATTTCCTGTTCTGGATGACCCAGAGGCAATTCCAAGGGATTCCAAAAGAAAAAAACTCACACCACTTTTTTGCAGTCCCCTGGCCTTGAGCAAAATCATTTTGAATTTTGATTTTCGGCTCTTCAAAGGTGTCCATGAAGTTAAAAATCCCGTAGCTGAAACACTGAAATAGCAGAACATCGGAATAGTTCAGGGTTGATATTTATTTGACTGAAAATGTTGTGGTTTCCAGAACATTCCGGACTTTCCAGAACATACTGGGCTCCCAGAACTGTGAGGTTCAGAACCCCCTGGTGTCAGGGTCTGAGGAATCTCCGTCCAAAGAACCCAGAGTGAAACAGCGCCAGGAGTCTGAAATAAATCCCTGAGTCCAGGCCATGAAGGCCTTGGCACAATTAACATCATTTTTAATGAGCTTCCAGCAGGTTTTAATTAATGATCACTCCCAGCCCGCCTCACCAAGGCACGGATTGCAGTTTTAGGGACTTGGATGCTGCATCTCAGGTTACAAATTCCAACTTTTCAGAGTCCCTGGAGGGTTTTTAGCGCTGCCCTGGCTGAAGGAGCAGCTCCTCCTTAGAGCCCGGCCTTGTTTACCCTGCACAGCTCAGCAGCACCATTTAAATTAATATTGGCCTTAAAGAGGAGCTTGTTGCTCTCTGCTGTTCTGAGTTAGCATAAAATGACATTTTTAAGCTAAATTCCTGTCTGGGTGAAGCTCTTTTACATCCAATTACAAACAAGGGCCGCTGCTCCGTGGAGGCCTCGCTAACAGCTCCTGCTGGGCCTGAGGAGCACTCGGGCAAAAAGTGCTTTGTAATAAGGTCAAAAACACTGGGAAATCCCAGGAATTCAGCCCTGGGAGCAACTCACAGAGGGCCAAGAGGGTTTCACTTCATTAAATGTGAGAAGGCACTAAATCACAGCCCTGGAATTGTTAAACAGAGCAGCAGGGACTGCCCAGAGCTTCCCCTGCCCTGGGGAATCCTGGAGCAGCATCCCGGGGCTGGGAAAGGGAATTCAGCTCCTCCCGACGCCCCCGGAGCTGCTCCAGGGAAGGGAAAAATCAGCTTTAATTGTTTTTAATTGACCGTCACCAAGGCAGAGCAAACTCCCCATCCTTTGTAATCCTCATTCCTGGTGTTATTTTTGCTGTGAGAGGACAAACAAGAGCAGAATTCCAGGGGTTTTAAAGCCAGAAGGACCTAAAAATCTACAGGACTTCCTGAAATAGATCTGTATTTTACTATATATTTGTAATATGTTTAATATGGGTCATTTGCTTAAGAGTTGGGCTCGATGATCCTTGGGGGTCCCTTCTAATTCAGAATATTCTGTGGATATTTATCCTAGAGAAAGTACCTGGGCTCAAATATTTTCTATAGAAAGTACCTGGACTCGAATATCTCCTGTATAAAGCACCTGTGCTCAGATTTCCCCAGCAGTAAAGGCACATTCCGCCAAGGATTAAACATCTCCATTAAAAAAAAGAAACAACATAAAAAGGAGGCAGGTTCTAATTTTGATCAGATTTTATCTAATTTCACTATTCAGCTCTTGCTGCTCCTGGTGGCTTTTTCAGCTGCGATCACATTTCTGTGCTGCTTCGGGGGTGTTATCAATGCTTCGTGAGGAGCCAAATCTCCTCTTTGATGAGCCGGAACTTTAAAGAAAACAGAGCAGCAGATTTGGGGAATGGCTCCCATCCGTTAATTGTCGCGGCTTTAATAATCAGAGCAATTTTGATCAGTTATTTGGGATTTTGTTTGAGAATGGAAACGGCTGCGAGCAATCCGAGCCTTGATTTTGGCTCATAAATCACGGGTGGTTGGGAGAGAGGGAGCGGAGGGAGCTCAGGTAATGGGATTGCTCAGGTTTTGCTGACTTCAATAATAAAAGCTGCCACCCCAAAGGAAAGAGAAGCATTCAGTGTGCAAAGGGAATAAAAATATGAACTCATCCCGGCTAATGGCTCTGAGAAGTAATAGAAAGGTATGCATAGATTATTCTGAGCCTTAAAGAAAAGAGGGATGCATCCAATTTGCATTAAATGTTCCTGGTAATCTTAGGGGGGGAGAGATTTCCTTGGAAACACAGGGATCATTACAGGAGGGGAGCAGAGGCTTTGTCCTTGAGTAAAGTTTCCTTTGGATCCCATTAAACCTGAGGAGAGCTCGGCTCTGCTGGGCTTGGCTGGTGATCCAAAGCCCCAGAGCTGCTTTTGTGTGGGGGAAAGGGGAATAAAGGGGGAGCAGCTCCTGGAGCCGGGAGATGGAGGAGATTCCAGTGGGATGGCAAAACATGGAGCCACCTCCTTCCTTTTTAACTCTCCTCTCCCAGTCTGGCCCTGCAGAGGGGCAGGGAGAGGGCAGGAAGGCCCTGCCTGTCCCAACAATCCTCTGGGGAAGGTAAAGCTGGGATTTAACCCCTGGAACCTGAGATTAGAACTGGGATTGCACCCAATTCCTGAATCCCCTCTGATTTTCTGGGACAGAGCTGTTCCAGGTGTGGAATTAGAGATGCTGCAGGGCATCAGCCTGTGCAGGGTGGGCATTCCCATCCTTCCAGAGATCCAGAGCCAGCCCTGCATTCCCATCCTTCCAGAGATCCAGAGCCAGCCCTGCATTCCCATCCTCCCAAAAATCCAGACTCAGCCCTGCATTCCCATCCTTCCCAAAGATCCAGACCCAGCCCTGCATTCCCATCCTTCCAGAGATCCAGACCCAGCCCTGCATTCCCATCCTTCCCAGAGATCCAGACCCAGCCCTGCATTCCCATCCTTCCCAGAGATCCAGAGCCAGCCCTGCATTCCCATCCTTCCCAAAGATCCAGACCCAGCCCTGCATTCCCAGCCTCCCAAAAATCCAGACTCAGCCCTGCATTCCCATCCTTCCCAAAGATCCAGACCCAGCTTTTTATTCCCATCCTTACCAGAGATCCAGACCCAGTTTTTTATTCCCATCCCTCCCAGAGATCCAGAACCAGCCCTGCATTCCCATCCTTCCCAGAGATCCAGACCCAGCCCTGCATTCCCATCCTTCCCAAAGATCCAGAGCCAGCCCTGCATTCCCGCCCCCCCAAAAATCCCCTCCCGACCCCTTTTCCATCTCTTGTCCCTCCTGTCTCCCCACACCCCACAGCCTCCCTGAGCTGGATGTTCATTTGCTAATTACCCTTTCCTTGCCATATTACTATTACTATTATTATTATTATTATTATTAATTTTATTATTATTACCCTACTACCACTACTATTATTACATTTATATTCCTGCTATTACTATTATTATTGTTATTAATGCTCTCACAATCATTTACCAGAGAAGTTTCCTCCCTCCTCCTCCTCTTGCACAAACAAACACATTTTTATCAACACGGCCGACACGATTGCACTTGTGCTGTTATGTTTTATTTATTTCCATATAGGTTTGATTCTGTTGCAGTTTCTCATTTCTGCCCCATGCATTATTCATGATTTGTACAATATTGGAGCTCGTGTAGGACACCCTGCGTTTATTGGCTCTGCTCTCCTTTGCTGGGTGTATAAAAATAAAACATGGCAAGCTCTTTCTCCCTGCACGTCCTGCTCCTTGCAGAGAAACAATAGCAATAATATCAGGTTAAAATCATTGCTGATTCTGCTTTTAACACCTCAGGAGCTGAAATAGAATTGAAATTAGGAATTATTTTAGTTATTGGTGTGTATTAAATTCTCATCAGTGCTTTAAGGCCAGATTTTGAGATAGAGAAAATCAAGGAGGTTGAGGTTACTCTAAGGTTGTTTGGAGATTTTTTTTCTCTTTTGATTTTGTTCAGCCCCAAATGATTCAGATTAGCTGAGAATTTGGAGCTGCAGACACTTTCCAATCTCCAGTTAAACTGAGCTATCTTTGAGCTCTCACCAGGTAAAATTATAAATCCCACCACGGATTAGGGACCAGGGAGCCCAGAGAAGGGAGGTGGTGATGGATTTGATTTGTTTTCTCAAGGAGTTCCTGCAGTTCCTCAGCTGTGGGTGGCTTTGGGCCTGGCTGCCACCCCAAATCTCATTCCAGAATCTCTGACAAGGGCAGGGTTGGGAGCAGAGCTGGATGCTGATTTACCAGAACAGGTGGAGCAGGAGCCTGAAATCCCACCCCAAATTGCCCATTATTTCCTGTATTTACACAGAGCTGCAGAATTTGTGACAGTCTAAGTCCTGAACATCCATTTTCCCTTTTCATATTTAGTGCCCAGCCCAGTGCTGGGGTTGTTTTTGAGAAGATGAAATCCTGCTGGAACTCTTCTCCCAAATATCAAATTCCCCCCTGGCACCTCCCCTGACCTGATTTTCCTCCTGTCCTGGGAATACTCCACACCTGCACGGCTCTGCCAAGGTGAGAGCATTTCCCAAACTCCATCCAGGATAAAACTTGATGGCATTATTGACTGGAGCACATCTCGGCCAGACCTTGGTGTTATTGATTTAGTGACTCTCTCCTCTCCTCTCCTCTCCTCTCCTCTCCTCTCCTCTCCTCTCCTCTCCTCTCCTCTCCTCTCCTCTCCTCTCCTCTCCTCTCCTCTCCTCCTCCCTCTCCTCTCCTCTCCTCTCCCTCTCCTCTCCTCTCCTCTCCTCTCCTCTCCTCCCTCCCCTCTCCATCCTGCTCCGTTGCTAATTCCCCTTTTATTAGAACTGCTGGCCCTCCGAGCTTTTTATGGCATTAGCACAAACTTCTGCGGGTGAGCACGACCCCATAAATCAGCTGCTGCCCGTTCCCGTGTTGAATGGCAAGGTAATAAATACAGGGAAATTCGGGGAAGTCCAACTCAGATCTGTTTGCCCTCTGTCTCTTGAGTCAACTCCTCTCCTTGAACTGTGAAAAAAGAGATATAAATGTCAGCCGGAGCCTGAACAGCTGGAAGGGGCTTCTGGTGGTGTTCAGAAGGGAGGGAATTCAGTGGAGTGGGGAAAAGGTGGGACAGGCAGCACCATCCCAGAGTGATTCCTGATGTTCATCCGGTCCCTCTCCTGCTGATTTCGGAGATCTTCCCCATCCTCTTACGGGGGGAGGAGCTGCTGGCGCTGCAGGCATGGGAACACCCTCAGCTCTGACTCGCAGCATCACCTGCTTGGGTTTAAACCAGGTGTAACCTGCTTGGGTTTAAACCAGGTGTAACCTGTTTAAATCTGATCTGTGGTGGGTTTGGAGATGAGCAGAGCTCCAGGAGGAGGAAGGGCTTGGTCAGATCTGTCTGGATCAGCAGCGGCAGAGCTCGACAGGGAATGCAAATTCCCGAATGAAGAGCTGGGTGTGATTTCCATGGTGATGGCTGAGGGAACAGAGCTTCCTCGAGCTTCCTTGGCCTCCTGCTCCATCCTCTGGAAGCTCCCCGGGTTGGGAGCAGGCTCTGAAATATTCATCTGGTGAATAATGAATCACTGGGCAGGCGATGAGCTCCTGCCACAACAATTCCGAGCGACTCCAGTTTAGGCACATCCCAGTGATTATTTGGCCATTAACTTTGGTAAACATAAGAATGTGAAGAGAAAAGAAAGAGGATCTATAATTTCTCCATTATTTAGCTTTGTTTTAAATGAAACCCTCGGAAAGATGTATATCATTTCAATTTTAGTTCCAGAGGCTTTTATGTAAATTAATTGCATTAGAGAATTGGCAGGAACATTTATTCAATTTCCAACAGCCGTGATTATGAGCTTTACATTAATATAACAACAATTTAACAGTGGCTGATAGATGGGACACAACCATGTAATTATCAAAAGTGAGCCACTTTCTTGATCTCTAATTAGTTCTATAAGCAAATAGAGTTTTGCTGGAACTAATTGCTGGCTTGCAGCTGGCGTGAGGTGAGCGCCGGGCCCGGGTTCAGGTGCTCAGCCGAGGGTTTTGCTGTTTTCTCATCTAATCAGAAAATAATCCAGTTCTTTGTGCTGAGCACAAGCAGGGGTTTGTGCACTCTGGGGTGACCCTGCCCTGGCTGCAGCTCAGGCTCCTCATGTGGGGACAGGAGCTGTCCCTGCTCTGGAGCCCTCCTGGGCTGGGCTGATTCGCTAAAGACAAAGCAAAGCGAGGCCAGCAGTGAAGCAAGAGGATTATTTTTCTTCTTTCCTCTGTTTTTGTGGCAGAGATGAAGTTTTAGCTGGGCTGGCTCTGTCCCAGCCCATCTGGAGTGCTCTGCTGCGAGAATTCCTGGCACTGCCTGGGGATGGGATCACACAGCCTCGGGTGGCTTCTCCAACTCAGCTTGAGCGCTTTGTGAGTCCTTCACAGAACCCAGTTTGGTCCCAGGCACTGTTTTCATCCTGATTCATTATTTCCTGAAGGTAAAAAGCTTGGGAAGGGCTTGTTGCAGTTCCAGGGGGCAGGGGAAAAGCCCCACGGGTTCTTGATGCTCCATGCAAACAGAAAAAGGTGACTGAGGGATGGTCAGGAATTCCTTGTGTGTGGGATCCACTTCCAGGGACATTCAGGGTCATTCCCATCAGCAGAATTCCTTCCAGTCTCACTTCATCCACAGAAAGATGAGCTGGGACTGTCAGGACAGTGCAAGAGGTGTCTGAAATTCATTATTCCCCATGAATAATGAGCTGCAGGGACAGAAAAAGAGTAGGTCAGGAATTCCTTGTGTGTGGGATCCCCTTCCAGGGACATTCAGCAGAATTCCTTCCAGTCTCACTTCATCCACAGAGAAATGAGCTGGGACTGGAAATGGCTGTGAAAGGGATGTCTGGGATTCATTATTCCCCATGAATAATGAGCTGCAGGGACTCAGCTCAGTCCCGCTCCCATCACCCCACCGTGCTCACAGACCTCGAGGGATGACCCCCAGTGCCTTGTTGAAAGTCTGTTTGCTTTTGTCACCGCATTGTAAATGGTGTTTTGCAGCTTTTATTGCCCATATCCTCTTCAGAAACGCTTTCTCTCATTAGAGCAAACCAAATCACCGAGCTGGGCGCTTTGTTCCAATTGAATCTGAGCAATTGGCCCAGCACTAATTGCTCGAGGGCAGCTTCCCCGATCTATCAAGATCATACCCAGGCAGCACTAATGCATTTAGCGGGGGCTTTATTGGATTTATTCAGCCTTTGGCCCGATGCAGCTTCTCACAAATGCATTTTGTGATTATGACAGGCCTGGCCGGTGAATTCCTGCCTCGTTACTGGGGCTCTCTGATGGAACTCATGGTTCTTGTCAGGGCCATTATCCCCTCCAACAAAGCAGGGCTGGCGTTTCCTGCACCTCTGCACAGGTTCTGGGCTCCAGCCCCCCTCTGGCTCTGTAATTCCATGGAAACTGAGCTTTTTCTGTCTCTTGAGGTGAGGGAGGCCTGGTCTGGCAGGAAAAAATTCTGTAATTCCTCATGGAACCGGAGTTTCTCTGTCCCTCAAGGCAAACTGGGGGCTGGTCTGGCAGGAAAAGTTTCTGTAATTCCTGGTGGAACCTGAGCTTTTTCCATCTCTTGAGGCAATGTGAGGCCTGGTCTAACAGGAAAAAGTTTCTGTAATTCCTGGTGGAACCTGAGCTTTTTCCATCCCTCAAGGTGAACTGGGCCTGGTCTGGCAGGAAAAAATTCTGTAATTCCTCCTGGAACTGGAGCTTTTCCTGTCCCTCAAGGTGAGCTGGGCCTTGAGGGACTGAGAGGAGTGATGCCTGAAGAATTTTTTGCTTTTCTTCTAAATACTTCATACACTGTTCCCTATATTCACCAGTATCAGCATGCACACTTGTGATGCTTTAGGTGATAATTCAGCCCGGTTCCATGGTGTTTGTAGGGTCAGGAGACCAAACACCCCTGAAACTACGGAGAGTCAGAAGACCAAACACTCTGTTTTCGTGGGCCCTCAAGGTCTCCCAGCAGGACAGATTCTGTAAACTAGAAGTGAGCCCAGCCCAGCCCCTTATTGGGCCCTCTCGTTAGATATGCTAATGAGTAGAGTCTTTAATTGTACCCTCGACTGGGGGGACGGGGCTTTGGCGACGCGTTCTACCTGGACGGCAGAAGCCATGGAATGGGATCCTATTAAATCCCGAGGGAAACGACCCCAACCCTCTGACCCCAACCCTCTGACCCCAACCCTCTGACCGTGTCTGAGCCTTTATTTCCTAAGAGCAGAAAAAGGCATCAGGAGGAAGGGGCCAACTCCTCTCTGCTGTCCTGGCCTGGCCAGCCCAGCTCTGCCCCTTCTGCTATGACAGAGAATTAAATAACAATCAGCAACAAATCTGCATTTAGAACCATTAGCAGGAATTCTGCATTTAGGGCTCAGCCTGAAGAGTGGCTGAGGATTTGGGTGAGGATCTAATTCAGTTTAACTCCAGCAGGCAGAAATTCAAGGTGCTTGTTCACCCTCACGGGTGAATTGAGCCCTTCAGGGGTGAATTGATACTTTCCAGATCACGGAATCATGGAAATATCCTGAGTTAAATATCGTAAATATCAGGGTGTCCTGGCATCCCTGGATGCTTTTATTGAGAAAATGAAGGAGTCTGGAAGGACCTGCTGAGGGCTGTTTGCACAGGCTGTGATTTTTCACCGGGTGTTTGCAGCTGACCAGAGCAGCTCCGTTTGTGATTTATCAGGAATTCCCTCCTGTTTTCTCCCTGCCGTCAGCTGCAGCAGCTGCTCCTGGTTTGCAGGGGGATTTATTTAATGCAGAAATCATGCACTGATTGATGGAAAAACAGTTGGCACGTGGAGCAATTGTTGAGAAGCCAAAGATAAAATTTGAGAAGAAGAGAAGAAAATGTAGCCTTTTAAAAGTTGTTTATTATCTCCCCTGAATGTCAAAGCACCAGCTGGGCTCAGATTTCTGTCCTAGACGTGCCTCTCTCACCTCGGGATGAGTTACATTCAACCAAGGAGTGAGCAATGAGAGAATAATAATCTGATTAAGGCTGCGAGGGAGGAGATGTCCTGCCTGGAAAAGTGGAATTACTGGGGCTGGCAGGTGGCCAGCAGGGAGGGACAGTGGCCAGGGGCCAGCAGGGCTGTGTTGGATCAGCCCCCTGATGGAGGGTGACAAATCCCAGCACCTGCTGCCTTCCAGGGGAATCCCAGCCCTGAGCTCCCCCTTCCCGAGCTCCAGCTCCGTTTCCAGCTGGGATCTTCTGCAAAGTGAGGTGGGAAAAGCCCCACCTGGTTTTTTCTGCTCCACACAAACTGGCAAAGGTGACTGAGGGATGGTTGGGAATTGTTTGTGTGGGATCCCCTTCCAGGGACATTCAGGGTCCTTCCCATTGGCAGAATGTTGGGTTCCACTGTGTGTGTTCTAGAACAGCAGCCTGGAATGCCCAGAGGGAGCCTCTTCCCTGGGCCCAGAGGTGCCCAGGAAGCACATCCAGGGCACCAGGGATGGACATGGCAAAGAGGATCATGGCTTTGTGCCCTTCTGCACCCATTGTGTGAGAGGATTGTAGGGTGAGACCTTCTAGGGGATTGTTTATCTTTGCTGTTTATGGGATGGCACAGCCTGGGGGTGGGATGGGATAAAGGGAATTTGCACTGCGTGGTAGAGGGCAGTGGCCATGGGGCAGTGGCCATGGGGCAGTGGCCATGGGGCAGAGGCCATGGGGCAGTGGCCATGGGGCAGAGGCCATGGGGCAGTGGCCATGGGGCAGTGGCCATGGGGCAGTGGCCATAAGGGAGTGGCCGTGGGGCAGTGGCCATGGGGCAGTGGCCATGGGGCAGTGGCCATTGGGCAGTGGCCATGGGGCAGTGGCCATGGGGCAGTAGGGGCAGTGTGTGGGGCACCATGCTTGGGGAGTAGCCATAGGGCAGTGGCCATGGGGCAGTAGCCATGGGGCAGTAGCCATAGGGCAGTGGCCATGGGGCAGTGGCCATGGGGCAGTGGCCATGGGGCAGTGGCCATGGGGCAGTAGCCATGGGGCAGTGGCAGTGGCCATGGGGCAGTGGCCATGGGGCAGTGGCCATGGCAGTAGCCACAGCAGCAGCCATAGGAGCAGTGTCAGCAGCAGTCCCAGAGTGATCTGGAGCAGTCTCAGTCTCTGTCTGTACAATAAAGAACTCTGCACACAGCACAGGCTCTCAGAGAAGTCCCTGACCCTGTGTTGAATACTGCAGCAGAATTCCTTCCATCCCAGCAGAATGAGCTGGGATTGGAAATGGCTCTGTCAGGGCTGTCTGGAATTCATTATTCCCCATTTTTATAGCCAGGGAGCCTTTCCCAGCTGGAACACCAGGGAAGGAGGGATTCACCCAGGGCTGGAGGTTCAGAGGGGCTGCTGGAACCTTTGGGCTCTGTCCCTGCTGCACTTTGAGGCTTTTGGAAGAGCCAAACCCATGGGATGGGTGAGGAAAACATGGAATAACCAACCCAGAACGCAGAAAATGAACAGGAATGAAGGTTCCAGGCAAGCTGGTGTTTACATTCAGACAGGAGTGTCTGATCAATCTCTTATGGTTTCACCTGAATTTATCTGGGGCATTTTCAGCCCTTTTGGAAGGAAAACACAAAGCATTATTTTAAACTGTGGAAATTCAGGTTCTTTCTGGTGGAGTGGAGATGAAATCCATGTCCTCCATCAGGTCCAGGCTGTGAGGGAAATCCTTCCTGCCTGTTCCCAGTAAATCCCAGCTCCAGCCTGGTGGGGTTTAGTTCACAAGTGCACTCAAGGAATGGGAATTAATGCTCGACCCAGCTCCACTGAACAGGGAAAATCTGCAGTTATTTCACAATTGCACTTTAATAGACCATAATAATCTGCCATAATTACAAACCTCCCATTATTGTAAAAATTACCCTGGCTGGAGCAAACTTTGCTCTGCATTTTAAGGATTTGCCTTTTTATTTTAAAGTGCATGTCCTTTTCCCCGAGTGAGTGCAATTTATAGTTCTCCTTGACCTTTAGATAACAGTGAATGCTGTTATTTTTTGCTCTATTAATCCTCTTATCTTTCTGCCTGTGAACTGTTGTTCACCCCACAACGGCCACTGGTACAAATTGTGCCCTGAAATCCAAACATGAACACAGAAAAAAAAGGGAGAACAGAGGAAAAGATGGCAGGAATGAGCTCAATAATTCACATTGTGATAACTCGGGCAGGCTCAGTTTATGAACTGAATCCCAAGGAGGAGCAGAAGCCTCCAGGTTGTGCTTGGAGTCACTGGGAGAGAGAAAAAGGCAGCACCAGGCTGATTTCAGAGTCTCTCTCCTCTCCATGTATTTACAGTTCTTCTCTTTTAATTTTCCTCCGAAAGCTGCTCGAGTGAGGTCGCACAAGGAATTCTCCTGAGCAGCCTGAGCCTGATTATCAGTCCTGCCCACGGAGAATTCCCTCGGGTGCTGCCTCCTCTTTGCTTTCCAATAAATATTTTTATTTATGGCTGTGTTAGGAGGAGGAACCTCACTGCAGCCTCTCACCAGTGGTTTTTCCCTGACTTAAAGCCAGGAAATCTCCAGTGAACCTGAACCAGTGCAGTGGAGAGGAAAAACCTCCCTGGCTGAGGTGAGACAGAGAAACCTTTGGGGTGATAAATAAAACTTTCAGAGTTTTCCAGCTGGTTTTTGCCTCTTGGAAGGGTCAGGCTGGAGGCAGTTCAGGTAAAATGAAAGTGAACGTGAACCCCCTGGCAGGAATTCTGCTCCTTGGCTCATCCCTCACGGCGAATCAGTGAGGATTAATTAAAGTTGTATAAAGTTGAAAGAGTGCCCAAGGTAAAGATGAAACCCCTCAGAATTGCTCCGAGGAGCTTTTGGAGCTCAGCTCTCTGGGCTGGAGGTTGGAAACTCCTCACACACACCCGGAGCTGGAGGGGTGAGAGAGGAGAAGCCAGGCACGGGAACATTTTGTTTCTGTCATTTCCAAACAGCCTCGGAATTTTATTTGGAGCAGAATTGAGTCAGCAAAGCAGCGAATTCCCACTGCTGCAGTGCTGGAGAGAGGAGCAGAGCCCGGAGCTCTCACAGCCTCCCTGCTCCTCCCTTTGCTCCCCTTCCAGAGGGATCCAGGGGGATCCAGAGGGATCCAGAGGGTCACAGCCACCCCAGAGCCCGAGCACTGAGCACAGAGGTGCCTCTGAAAGCTTTGGTCCTGCCCAGGAACCTGCACAAAGCCAGAAATTTGGATTTCTGAGCAAAAAAACTCCACAGAGCTGCTCATTCCCTTCTCCTCTGCGATGGATTTCTGCCCAGCAGCACTAAACCCATTTGGAACTGGAATATTTGGGATGTTTTGTGTCAGTTCATGGCTGGATGAGTTGAGGTTTAATTCCAGCCCTTTTTGGACCAGTTTGTTCCTTCAATATTCACAGAGGACAGTGAACCCAGGGAAAGGCCCAGGTGAGTGAGGGGCTCATTCCCTTCTCCTCTGTGATGGATTTCTGCCCATCACCAATAAACCCGTTTGGCACTGGAATATTTGGGGTTTTTTGTGTCAGTTCATGGTTGGACGAGTTGAGGTTCAATTCCAGCCCTTTTTGGTGCAGTTTGTCCCTTCAATATTCCCAGAGTGGAGTTCACAGGGGACAATGAACCCAGGGAAAGGCCCAGGTGAGTGAGGAGCTGCTCATTCCCTCCTCCTCCGTGATGGATTTCTGTCCAGCAGCACTAAACCCGTTTGGCACTGGAATATTTCAGGGTTCTTGGCATCAATTCCTGGTTGGAGGAGTTGAGGTTTAATTCCAGCCTGGTTTTTGTTCCTTCAATATTCCCAGAGTGGAGTTCATGGGGGATCAAATAACCCAGGGAAAGGCCCAGGTGAGTGAGGGGCTCATTCCCTCCTCCTCTGCAATGGATTTCTGCCCATCACCAATAAACCCGTTTGGCACTGGAATATTTGGGGTTTTTTGTGTCAGTTCATGGCTGGACGAGTTGAGGTTCAATTCCAGCCCTTTTTGGTGCAGTTTGTCCCTTCAATATTCCCACAGTGGAGTTCACAGGGGACAATGAACCCAGGGAAAGGCCCAGGTGAGTGAGGAGCTGCTCATTCCCTCCTCCTCCGTGATGGATTTCTGTCCAGCAGCACTAAACCCGTTTGGCACTGGAATATTTCAGGGTTCTTGGCATCAATTCCTGGTTGGAGGAGTTGAGGTTTAATTCCAGCCTGGTTTTTGTTCCTTCAATATTCCCAGAGTGGAGTTCATGGGGGATCAAATAACCCAGGGAAAGGCCCAGGTGAGTGAGGGGCTCATTCCCTCCTCCTCTGCAATGGATTTCTGCCCATCACCAATAAACCCGTTTGGCACTGGAATATTTGGGGTTTTTTGTGTCAGTTCATGGCTGGACGAGTTGAGGTTCAATTCCAGCCCTTTTTGGTGCAGTTTGTCCCTTCAATATTCCCACAGTGGAGTTCACAGGGGACAATGAACCCAGGGAAAGGCCCAGGTGAGTGAGGAGCTGCTCATTCCCTCCTCCTCCGTGATGGATTTCTGTCCAGCAGCACTAAACCCGTTTGGCACTGGAATATTTCAGGGTTCTTGGCATCAATTCCTGGTTGGAGGAGTTGAGGTTTAATTCCAGCCTGGTTTTTGTTCCTTCAATATTCCCAGAGTGGAGTTCATGGGGGATCAAATAACCCAGGGAAAGGCCCAGGTGAGTGAGGGGCTCATTCCCTCCTCCTCTGCAATGGATTTCTGCCCATCACCAATAAACCCGTTTGGCACTGGAATATTTGGGGTTTTTTGTGTCAGTTCATGGCTGGACGAGTTGAGGTTCAATTCCAGCCCTTTTTGGTGCAGTTTGTCCCTTCAATATTCCCAGAGTGGAGTTCACGGGGGATCAAATAACCCAGGGAAAGGCCCAGGTGAGTGAGGGGCTGCTCCTGGTGCTGCTGAGCCATGGAATGACCTCTGCCAGCTCTGTCCTGTGCCAGGAGCCCAGGATTTAGAATCCTGACGAGTTTCCCCTCGCTCAGGGCGCTGCCTGTGAGCGCCAGCAGCTTTTTCTGCACAAAACAACTCATTTCTGCCCTTTGCTTTTCTAATTCCAGACTAGCCCGGGGCTCCAGTTCACCTTGTGGAGGAGCAGCTCTCCAAACCTTCCCAAGCGGCTGCTACAGAGAGAGGTTTTTAAATTCAGCACCATGAAAGGCAGCGGTGCTGGGGCTCCTCCAGGGCAGGACAGGGGGATTTTGGTGGCCACCCTGCAGGGGACACACAGGTCAGGCTGTCCTGCCTCCAGCTGAGACCCTTTTGCTGCTTAAGCTGGAATTTTCTCCCCCTGTGTGGGAGTTTTCCATCTTGTTTGGGGTATTTTAAAGGAGAGGACAACAAGTTTTGCTTGCAGCAAAGAGAAAAATTCTCTATTCTATGTGTTTTGATGGCTTTCTAAATTCCTTTTCCACCTATGCCTTGTCTTTTCCAGGTAAATTCCAGCTCCATTCCTATTAGAGTTCAGGAATTGGGGAAGAACAGGAATTTTGACAGTTCTGATAGCAGGGGTCCTGCCAGCCTCAGGTGAGGAGGGAGAGGAGCAGACGGAGGAATTTAAATTTTTTAGTTTTTAAGCTGGAATTTTTCCCCCTCTTTGAGGTAAGGATCTGTTGGGAGTTTTCCATCTTGTTTAGGATAATTTAAAGGAGAGGATAAATTTTGCTTTCAGCAAAGAGAAACATTCTGTGTTTTATGTGTTTTTATCATTTTTTAATCCCTTTTCCACCTACGCCTGGTCTTTCCCAGGTAAACTCCAGCTGTAATCTCCATTCCTTTTAGAGTTCAGGAATTGGGGAAGAGCAGGAATATTGACAGTTCTGATAGCAGGGGTCCTGCCAGCCCCAGGTGAGGAGGGAGAGGAGCAGATGGAGGAGTTCAAATTTTTTAGTTTTTAAGCTGGAATTTTTCCCCCTCTTCGGGGTAAAGAACTGGGAGTTTTTGGGGTAGGGTTGGGAGTTTTCCATCTTGTTTAGGATAATTTAAAGGAGAGGACAAGTTTTGCTTTCAGCAAAGAGAAAAATTCTGTATTTTATGTGTTTTTATGTCTTTTTTTATCCCTTTTCCACCTGTGCAAAGGCCTTTCCCAGGTAAACTCCAGCTGTAATCTCCATTCCTTTCAGAGTTCAGGAACTGGGGAAGAACAGGAATATTGACAGTTCTGATAGCAGGGGTCCTGCCAGCCCCAGGTGAGGAGGGAGAGGAGCAGATGGAGGAATTTAAATTTTTTTAAATGTTTAAACTGGAATTTCCCCCGCCCCCGTGTGGGGCAAAGAACCACTGGGAGATTTTATTTGGGGTATTTCAAAGGGAGAGGACAACAGGTTTTGTTTGCAGCAAACAGAAAAATTCTCTATTTTATATGTTTTTATGGCTTTTTTTATCCCTTTTACACCAGGTAAACTCCAGCAGCTGTAATCTCCACTCCTTTTAGAGTTCAGGAACTGGAAAAGAACAGGAATATTGACAGTTCTGATAGCAGGGGTCCTGCCAGCCTCAGGTGAGGAGGGAGAGGAGCAGATGGAGGAGTTTAAAATTCCGTGCAGCGCAAAGACCTTGAAAAAAAACCAAAAAACTAAAGGAAAATCAAAATGCAAACAGACTCCTCCAATGCATCTTCAGGCAGGGAAAATAGGACGCAATTAAGTTCTTCCACCAAGGCTCCAGTCCCTCTAATGATAAGGTTTAAAAGAGCAGCTCGATGAAATGTCACAAGGACAGGGCTGGAACAATCCCCACGTCCTGGCTGGAGGGGAAATTACAGGGGGGAGATGGAGGGGAAATTATGGGGGGGGATGAAAAGGGGGCATTTGCATCCCTGCCCCTGCTGGGAATCCACTGGAACCACTGGTGTTGCACCACAGGAGGATTTGGCTCTGGAATTTTAAACAGGAGCAACCCCAGAAGCAAAGATTTGAGTGAAAAGTAGCCAAGCTCCTCAAACGGAATGGGATTTTCCCATTGGATTATTGATAATTCCCTTGAACTCTGCCCATGGTGTTTAGGGTGATGGAGCTGGGAAATTCCTGGGTTTTGGAGGCTGTGAGTGCCCCCAGAGCTGCTCCTTCCCCCCTGGGGTGGGAGGTTCTGGAGTGCTCTCCCTTTAAACAGATGTGGTTTATGTTTTATGGAGCTCCCTGGTGCAAGCCCTTCGTTCCGTGGTGTTTGTGTGCTCTGCCACTGCAGGATTCAACACGGGCAGGGACTGCTCTGAGAGCCTGTGCTGTGTGCAGAGTTCTTTATTCTACAGACAGAGACTGAGACTGCTCCAGATCACTCTGGGACTGCTGCTGACACTGCTCCTATGGCTGCTGCTGTGGCTACTGCCATGGCCACTGCCCCATGGCCACTGCCCCATGGCCACTGCCATGGCCACTGCCCCATGGCCACTGCCCCATGGCTACTGCCATGGCCACTGTCCCATGGCCACTGCCCCACGGCCACTGCCCCATGGCTACTGCCCCATGGCCACTGCCCCATGGCCACTGCCCCATGGCCACTGCCCAATGGCCACTGCCC
>JAVTVJ010002985.1:0-11744 GCA_034509425.1 Eopsaltria australis | reverse complement strand
GATGAATTTTTGGTATAAAAACGCTCCAGTTGGATGGAGAATTCAACGTTGGGTGGAAAAAAAAATATTGGACCTCAATGGGGACAAATTTCGAGATAAAAATGACCCCGTTAAACCTAAACCCAACATTTTGGTGAATCGGGACAAATTTTGAAATAAAAACGCCCCTGGTTGGACCAAACCCGGAGTGTTTGGTCAATGGGGATGAATTTTTGGGATAAAAATGCTCCAATTGGGTAGAAAAGTCAACGTTAGGCATCAATGAGGATGGATTTGTGATAAAAATGTCCCAATTGGGTGGAAAAGTCAGTGTTTGGGTGCGAAAGGTCAATGTTGCCATCATGGGAAATTTATTGAGATAAAAACGCCCCGCCCCAGTGGAGACAAAACCCCAAGATTTTTGGTCATGGGGATGCAAATTTATGGATAAACACGACTCCATTTGGGTGAAAAAGTCAACGTTGGATGGAAATCAAGGTTTGGTCTACAGGGATGGAGTTTTAGGATAAAAAGCCCCCAATTGAATGGAAAAGTCCCGTTGGTTGGTAAAACTCAATTTGGACTCTCATGGGACAAATTTTAGGATAAAAACGCCCCATCACTACCAAACCGCAAGATTATATTGGTCAATGCGGGGTCCGAATTATTTGGGATGACAAGCCCCAATTGGGTGAAAAAGTCAACACGTTAGATGAAAAGCTCAAAGGTTTGGAACTCACAGGGCGGACGGCGAGGATGAGTTTTGGGATAAAAGCGTCCATGAGCTGGAATTTGAAACATTGGGGTGGAAAAGCCAATATTGGACCTCAATGGGAACAAATTTTGGGATAAAAACGCCCCCGTTGGACCAAACCCCAACAATTTGGTCAATGGGGATGAATTTTGGGATAAAAATGCTCCAATTGGACGGAAAAGTCAACATTGGGTGGAAAACTCAATATTGGGCTTCAACGGGGACAAATATTGGGATAAACATGCCCCTGTTGGACCAAACCCCAAGACTTTGGTCAATGGGGACAAATTTTAGGATAAAAACGCCCCAATTGGGTAGAAAAGTCAACGTCGGACATCAACGAGGATGGATTTGGAATAAAAATGCCCAGTTGGGTGGAAAAGCCAACGCTGGGCCTCAAGGGGGATGGATTTTTTGGATAAAAACACCCAGTTGGGTGGAAAAGTCAAGATTCACCATCAATGGGACAAATTTCGGGATAAAAACGCTCCCTTTGGACCAAACCCCAAGATTTTGGTCAATGGGGAAGAATTTTGGGGTAAAAAAACACGCTCCATTGGGTGAAAAAGTCAAGCGCTGGATGGAAAAGTCAAGGTTGGATTCACAGGGATGAGTTTAAGGATAAAACGCTCCATGGATGGAAAAGTCAACGTTGGTGAAAAAGCCAATATTGGACTTCAATGGGGACAAATTTCAGGATAAAAAGGCCCCGTTGGACCAAACCCCAACATTTTGGTCAATGGGGATGAATTTTTGGGATAAAAATGCCCAGTTGTGTGGAAAAGCCAATGTTGGGTGAAGAAGTCAAGGTTCAACATCAATGGGACAAATTTTGGGATAAAAACGCCCCCGTTGGACAAAACCCCAACATTTTGGCAATTGGGGATGAATTTTTGGGATAAAAATGCTCCAATTGGGTAGGAAAGTAAAAGTCGGGCTTCAATGAGGATGGATTTGTGATAAAAATGCCCCAATTGGGTGGAAAAGTCAGTGTTGGGTGGAAAGGTCAGTGTTCAACATCAATGGGTCAAATTTTGAGATAAAAACGCCCCCGTAGGACCAAACCCCAAGATTTTGGTCAATGGGGATGAATTTTGAGATAAAAACGCTCCAGTTGGGTGAAAAAGTAAACGTCGGATGGAAAAGTCAAGGTTGGATCTCAACAGGGATGAGTTTTGGGATAAAAACGCTCCAATTGGACGGAAAAGTCAACGTTGGGTGAAAAAGTAAATATTGGACCTCAATGGGGACAAATTTTGAGATAAAAACGCCCCCATACCACCAAAACCTAAGATTTTGGTCAATGGGGGTTAATCTTGGGATAAAAACACCCCAATTGGATTAAAAAGTCAACGATGGATGGAAAAGTCAAGGTTGGAACTCAACAGGGATGAGTTTTGGGATAAAAACGCTCCAATTGGACGGAAAATTCAACATGGGGTGGAAAAGCCAATATTGGACCTCAATGGGGACAAATTTTAGGATAAAAACGCCCTCGTTGGACCAAACCCCAATATTTTGGTCAATGGGGATGAATTTTGGGATAAAAACGTCCCAATTGGGTGAAAAAGTCAACGCTGGATGGAAAAAACCAAGGTTGGATCTCAACACGGATGAGTTTTGGGATAAAAACGATCCAATTGGATGGAAAAGTCAGCGTTAGTTGAAACAGTCAATATTGGACCTCAACGGGGACAAATTTTGGGATAAAAACGCCCCGTTGGACCTAACCGGAAGAGTTTAGTCAATGGGGATGAATTTTGGAATAAAAACGCTCCAGTTGGGTGAAAAAGTCAACGCTGGATAAAAAAGTCAAGGTTGGATCTCAACAGGGATGAGTTTTAAGATAAAAACGCTCCAATTGGACGGAAAAGTCAACGTTGGGTGGAAAAGCCAATGTTGCATTTCAACGGAGACAAATTTAAGATAAAAACACCCCAATTGGGTAGAAAAGTCAACGTCGGACATCAACGAGGATGGATTTGGAATAAAAATGCCCAGTTGGGTGGAAAAGCCAACGCTGGGCCTCAAGGGGGATGGATTTTTGAATAAAAACACCCAGTTGGGTGGAAAAGTCAAGATTCAACATCAATGGGACAAATTTCGGGATAAAAACGCTCCCTTTGGACCAAACCCCAAGATTTTGGTCAATGGGGAAGAATTTTGGGGTAAAAAACTCCCTAATTGTATGGAAAAGTCAATGTTGGACCTCAATGGGGATGAATTTGGGGTAAAAAGGCCCAGTTGGGTGGAAAAGCCAATGTTGGGTGGAAAAGTCAAGGTTCAGCATCAATGGGACAAATTTTGGGATAAAAACGCCCCCGTTGGATCAAACCGCACGACTTGGTCAGATGGGATGAATTTTGGGATACGCTCCAATTGGGTAGAAAAGTCAAAGTTGGGGCAGTCAATGAGGATGGATTTGTGATAAAAATGCCCCAATTGGGCGGAAAAGTCAGTGTTGGGTGAAAAATTCAATGTTCAACATCAATGGGAAAAATTTTGAGATAAAAACGCCCCCGTTGGACCAAACCCCAAGATTTTGGTCAATGGGAATGAATTTTGGGATAAAAACGTCCCAATTGGGTGAAAAAGTAAACGTTGGATGGAAAAGTCAAGGTTGGATCTCGACAGGGATGAGTTTTGGGATAAAAACGCTCCAATTGGACAGAAAAGTCAACTTTGGGTGGAAAAGCCTATATTGGACTTCCATAAGGACAAATTTTAGGATAAAAACGCCCCAATTGGGTAGAAAAGTCAACGTCGGACATCAACGAGGATGGATTTGGAATAAAAATGCCCAGTTGGGTGGAAAAGACAACGCTGGGCCTCAAGGGGGATGGATTTTTGGATAACAACACCCAGTTGGGTGGAAAAGTCAAGATTCAACATCAATGGGACAAATTTCGGGATAAAAACGCTCCCTTTGGACAAAACCCCAAGATTTTGGTCAATGGGGAAGAATTTTGGGGTAAAAACTCCCTAATTGTATGGAAAAGTCAATGTTGGACCTCAATGGGGATGAATTGGGGGTAAAAAGGCGCAGTTGGGTGGAAAAGCCAATGTTGGGTGGAAAAGTCAAGGTTCAACATCAATGGGACAAATTTTGGGATAAAAACGCCCCCGTTGGATCAAAACCCACGACTTTGGTCAATGGGGATGAATTTTTGGATAAAAATGCTCCAATTGGGTAGAAAAGTCAACTTCGGGCATCAATGAGGATGGATTTGTGATAAAAATGCCCCAATTGGGTGGAAAAGTCAGTGTTGGGTGGAAAGGTCAATGGTCAACATCAATGGGACAAATTTTGAGATAAAAACGCCCCCGTTGGACCAAACCCCAAGATTTTGGTCAATGGGGATGAATTCTGGGATAAAAACGCTCCATTTGGGTGAAAAAGTCAACGCTGGATGGAAAAATCAAGGTTGGATCTCAACAGGGATGAGTTTTGAGATAAAAACGCTACAATTGGATTCAAAAGTCAGCGTTGGGTGAAAAAGTCAATATTGGACCTCAACGGGGACAAATTTTGGGATAAAAACGCCCCCGTTGGACCAAACCGGAAGAGTTTTGTCAATGGGGATGAATTTTGGAATAAAAACGTCCCAATTGGGTGAAAAAGTCAACGCTGGATAAAAAGTCAAGGGTTGGATCTCAACAGGGATGAGTTTTGGGATAAAAACGCTCCAATTGGACGGAAAAGTCAACGTTGGGTGGAAAGCCAATATTGGACTTCAATGGGGACAAATTTTAGGATAAAAACGCCCCAATTGGGTAGAAAAGTCAACGTCGGACATCAACGAGGATGGATTTGGAATAAAAATGCCCAGTTGGGTGGAAAAGCCAACGCTGGGCCTCAGGGGGGATGGATTTTTGGATAAAAACACCCAGTTGGGTGGAAAAGTCAAGATTCAACATCAATGGGACAAATTTCAGGATAAAAACGCTCCCTTTGGACCAAACCCCAAGATTTTGGTCAATGGGGAAGAATTTTGGGGTAAAAACTCCCTAATTGTATGGAAAGTCAATGTTGGACCTCAATGGGGATGAATTTAGGGGTAAAAAGGCCAGTTGGGTGTGAAAGCCCAATGTTGGGTGGAAAAGTCAGGTTCACATCAATGGACAAATTTTTGGGATAAAAAAGCGCCTCCGGTTGGAATCAAAAACCACGACTTTGGTCCATGAAGATGAATTTTGGGATAAAAACGCTCCTTTTGGGTAGAAAAGTCAAGGTTGGGCATCAATGAGGATGATTTGTGATAAAAATGCCCCAATGGCTGAAAGTCAGTGTTTGGGGTGGAAAGGTTCAATGTTCAACATCAATGGGTACAAATTTTGAGATAAAAAACGCCCCCGATTGACGCAAACCCCAAAGATTTTGGTCAATGGGGAAAGAATTTTGAGGATAAACGCTCCATTTGGGTAAAAAAGTCAACGGTTGGATGGAAAAGTCAAGGTTGGATCTCAACAGGGATGAGTTTTGGGATAAAAACGCTCCAATTGGACGGAGAAGTCAACGTTGGGTGGAAAAGCCAATATTGGACTTCCATAAGGACAAATTTTAGGATAAAAACGCCCCAATTGGGTTGAAAAGTCAACGTCGGACATCAACGAGGATGGATTTGGAATAAAAATGCCTAGTTGGGTGGAAAAGCCAACGCTGGGCCTCAAGGGGGATGGATTTTTGGATAAAAACACGCAGTTGGGTGGAAAAGTCAAGATTCAACATCAATGGGACAAATTTTGGGATAAAAACGCTCCCTTTGGACCAAACCCCAAGATTTTGGTCAATGGGGAAGAATTTTGGGGTAAAAACTCCCTAATTGTATGGAAAAGTCAATGTTGGACCTCAATGGGGATGAATTTGGGGTAAACAGGCCCAGTTGGGTGGAAAAGACAATGTTGGGTGGAAAAGTCAAGGTTCAACATCAATGGGACAAATTTTGGGATAAAAACGCCCCCGTTGGATCAAAACCCACGACTTTGGCCAATGGGGATGAATTTTGGGATAAAAATGCTCCATTTGGTTAGAAAAGTCAAAGTTGGGCATTAATGAGGATGGATTTGTGTTAAAAATGCCCCAATTGGGTGGAAAAGTCAGTGTTGGGTGGAAAGGTCAATGTTCAACATCAATGGGTCAAATTTTGAGATAAAAACGCCCCCGTTGGACGAAACCCCAAGATTTTGGTCAATGGGGATGAATTTTGAGATAAAAACGCTCCAGTTGGGTGAAAAAGTAAACGTCGGATGGAAAAATCAAGGTTGGATCTCAACAGGGATGAGTTTTGGGATAAAAACGCTCCAATTGGACGGAAAAGTCAACGTTGGGTGAAAAAGTAAATATTGGACCTCAATGGGGACAAATTTTTGGATAAAAACTCCCCCATACCACCAAAACCTAAGATTTTGGTCAATGGGGGTTAATCTTGGGATAAAAACACCCCAATTGGGTTAAAAAGTCAACGCTGGATGGAAAAGTCAAGGTTGGAACTCAACAGGGAGGAGTTTTGGGATAAAAACGCTCCAATTGGACGGAAAATACAACATGGGGTGGAAAAGCCAATATTGGACCTCAATGGGGACAAATTTTAGGATAAAAACGCCCTCGTTGGACCAAACCCCAACATTCTGGTCAATGGGGATGAATTTTTGGGATGAAAACGTCCCAATTGGGTGAAAAAGTCAACGCTGGATGGAAAAAACCAAGGTTGGATCTCAACAGGGATGAGTTTTGGGATAAAAACGATCCAATTGTATGGAAAAGTCAGCGTTAGTTGAAACAGCCAATATTGGACCTCAACGGGGACAAATTTTGGGATAAAAACGCCCCCGTTGGACCTAACCGGAAGAGTTTAGTCAATGGGGATGAATTTTGGAATAAAAACGCTCCAGTTGGGTGAAAAAGTATACGCTGGATAAAAAAGTCAAGGTTGGATCTCAACAGGGATGAGTTTTGGGATAAAAACGCTCCAATTGGACGGAAAAGTCAACTTTGGGTGGAAAAGCCAATATTGGACTTCCATGGGGACAAATTTTGGGATAAAAACGCCCCAATTGGGTAGGAAAGTCAACGTCAGACATAAACGAGGATGGATTTGGAATAAAAAATGCCCAGTTGGGTGGAAAAGCCAACGCTGGGCCTCAAGGGGGATGGATTTTTGGATAAAAAAACCCAGTTGGGTGGAAAAGTCAATGTTCAACATCAATGGGACAAATTTTGGGATAAAAACGCCCCCGTTGGACCAAACCCCAACATTTTGGTCAATGGGGAAAATTTTGGTAAAAACCCCTATTTATGAAAAAGTCAATTTGACCTCAATGGGGAATTTGGTAAAAACCAGATGGCTGGAAAAGCAATGCTGGGTGAAAATTCAAGGTTCACATCAAGGGACAAATTTTCGAAAAACGGCCCCCGTTGATCAAAACCCGACTTTGCAATGGATGAATTTTGGATAAAAACGCTCCATTTGGGTAGAAAAGTCAAAGTTGGGCATCAATGAGGATGGATTTGTGATAAAAATGCCCCAATTGGGCGGAAAAGTCAGTGTTGGGTGGAAAGGTCAATGTTCAACATCAATGGAACAAATTTTGAGATAAAAACGCCCCCGTAGGACCAAACCCCAAGATTTTGGTCAATGGGGATGAATTTTGGGATAAAAACGCTCCATTTGGGTGAAAAAGTAAACGTTTGATGTAAAAGTCAAAGTTGGAACTCAACAGGGATGAGTTTTGCGATAAAAGCGCTCCAATTGGACGGAAAATTCAACATTGGGTGGAAAAGCCAATATTGACTTCAATGGGACAAATTTGATAAAAAACGCCCCCGTGACCAAACCCCAACTTTTTTCAATGGAGAATTTTGGTAAAAATGCTCCCAATTGGGTAAAAATCAGTGAAATTCAAACAAGGAGAATTTTGGTAAAAGCCCAGTGGTGGGAAAGACAATGTGTGGAAAAGTCAAGATTCAACATCAATGGGACAAATTTCGGGATAAAAACGCTCCCTTTGGACCAAACCCCAAGATTTTGGTCAATGGGGAAGAATTTTGGGGTAAAAACTCCCTAATTGTATGAAAAAGTCAATGTTGGACCTCAATGGGGATGAATTTGGGGTAAAAAGGCCCAGTTGGGTGGAAAAGCCAATGTTGGGTGGAAAAGTCAAGGTTCAACATCAATGCGACAAATTTTGGGATAAAAACGCTCACGTTGGATCAAAACCCACGACTTTGGTCAATGGGGATGAATTTTGGGATAAAAATGCTCCAATTGGGTAGAAAAGTCAACGTCGGGCATCAATGAGGATGATTGTGATAAAAATCCCCAATGTGTGGAAAAGTCATGTTGGAAAATTAAATGTTCAACATCAATGGGACAAATTTTGAGATAAAAACGCCCCGGTTGGACCAAACCCCAAGATTTTGGTCAATGGGGATGAATTTTGGGATAAAAACGTCCCAATTGGGTGAAAAAGTAAACGTTGGATGGAAAAGTCAAGGTTGGATCTCAACAGGGATGAGTTTTGGGATAAAAACGCTCCAATTGGACAGAAAAGTCAACTTTTGGTGGAAAAGCCAATATTGGACTTCAATGGGGACAAATTTTAGGATAAAAACGCCCCAATTGGGTAGAAAAGTCAACGTCGGACATCAACGAGGATGGATTTGGAAAAAAAATGCCCAGTTGGGTGGAAAAGCCAACGCTGGGCCTCAAGGGGGATGGAATTTTTGATAAAAACACCCAGTTGGGTGGAAAAGTCAAGATTCAACATCAATGGGACAAATTTCGGGATAAAAACGATCCCTTTGGACCAAACCCCAAGATTTTGGTCAATGGGGAAGAATTTTGGGTAAAAACTCCCTAATTGTATGGAAAAGTCAATGTTGGACCTCAATGGGGATGAATTTGGGGTAAAAAGGCCCAGTTGGGTGGAAAAGCCAATGTTGGGTGGAAAAGTCAAGGTTCAACATCAATGGGACAAATTTTGGGTATAAAACCCCCCATTGATCAGAAACCACAACTTGTCACATGGGATGAATTTTGATAAAAAAACGCTCCATTTGGGTGCAAAAATCAACCTGGATGAAAAATTCAAGGTGGATCTAAACAGCATGATTTTAGATAAAAACGCCCCAATTGAATGGAAAAGTCAACGTTGGTTGGAAAAGTCAAGGTTGGAACTCAACAGGGATGAGTTTTGGGATAAAAGCGCTCCAATTGGACGGAAAATTGAACATTGGGTGGAAAAGCCAATATTGGACCTCAATGGGAACAAATTTTGGGATAAAAACGCCCCCGTTGGACCAAACGCCAACATTTTGGTCAATGGGGATGAATTTTGGGATAAAAATGCTCCAATTGGACGGAAAAGTCAACATTGGGTGGAAAACTCAATATTGGGCTTCAACGGGGACAAATATTGGGATAAAAATGCTCCTGTTGGACCAAACCCCAAGACTTTGGTCAATGGGGACAAATTTTGGGATAAAAATGCTTTAATTGGGTCGAAAAGTCAACGTCGGACATCAACGAGGATGGATTTGGAATAAAAATGCCCAGTTGGGTGGAAAAGCCAACGCTGGGCCTCAAGGGGGATGGATTTTTGGATAAAAACACCCAGTTGGGTGGAAAAGTCAAGATTCAACATCAATGGGACAAATTGCGCATAAAAACCCCCCGTCGACCAACCCCAAACTTGCGTCAATGACAAATTTTCGGATAAAACGCTCCAGTTGGGAGAAAAAGTCAACGCTGGATGGAAAAGTCAAGGTTGGATCTCAACAGGGATGAGTTTTAAGATAAAAACGCTCCAATTGGATGGAAAAGTCAACGTTGGGTGAAAAAGTCACTATTGGACTTAAATGGGGACAAATTTCAGGATAAAAACGCCCCGTTGGACCAAACCCCAACATTTTGGCAATTGGGGATGAATTTTTGGGATAAAAATGCTCCAATTGGGTAGAAAAGTAAAAGTCGGGCTTCAATGAGGATGGATTTGTGATAAAAATGCCCCAATTGGGTGGAAAAGTCTGTGTTGGGTGGAAAGGTCAATGTTCAACATCAATGGGTCAAATTTTGAGATAAAAACGCCCCCGTTGGACCAAACCCCAAGATTTTGGTCAATGGGGATGAATTTTGACATAAAAACGCTCCAGTTGGGTGAAAAAGTAAACGTCGGATGGAAAAATCAAAGTTGGATCTCAACAGGGATGAGTTTTGGGATAAAAACTCTCCAATTGGATTGAAAAGTCAACACTGGGTGAAAAAGTAAATATTGGACCTCAATGGGGACAAATTTTGGGATAAAAACTCCCCCATACCACCAAAACCTAAGATTTTGGTCAATGGGGATTAATCTTGGGATAAAAACACCCCAATTGGGTTAAAAAGTCAACGCTGGATGGAAAAGTCAAGGTTGGAACTCAACAGGGAGGAGTTTTGGGATAAAAACGCTCCAATTGGACGGAAAATACAACAGGGGGTGGAAAAGCCAATATTGGACCTCAATGGGGACAAATTTTAGGATAAAAACGCCCTCGTTGGACCAAACCCCAACATTTTGGTCAATGGGGATGAATTTTTGGGATGAAAATGTCCCAATTGGGTGAAAAAGTCAACGCTGGATGGAAAAATCAAGGTTGGATCTCAACAGGGATGAGTTTTGGGATAAAAACGATCCAATTGGATGGAAAAGTCAGCGTTAGTTGAAACAGTCAATATTGGACCTCAACGGGGACAAATTTTGGGATAAAAACGCCCCCGTTGGACCAAACCGGAAGAGTTTAGTCAAGGGGGATGAATTTTGGAATAAAAACGCTCCAGTTGGGTGAGAAAGTCAACGCTGGATAAAAAAGTCAAGGTTGGATTTCAACAGGGATGAGTTTTGGGATAAAAACGCTCCAATTGGACGGAAAAGTCAACTTTGGGTGGAAAAGCCAATATTGGACTTCCATGGGGACAAATTTTGGGATAAAAACGCCCCAATTGGGTAGGAAAGTCAACGTCAGACATAAACGAGGATGGATTTGGAATAAAAAATGCCCAGTTGGGTGGAAAAGCCAACGCTGGGCCTCAAGGGGGATGGATTTTTGGATAAAAACACCCAGCTGGGTGGAAAAGTCAAGATTCAACATCAATGGGACAAATTTTGGGATAAAAACGCTCCCTTTGGACCAAACCCCAAGATTTTGGTCAATGGGGAAGAATTTTGGGTAAAAACTCCCTAATTGTATGGAAAAGTCAATGTTGGACCTCAATGGGGATGAATTTGGCGTAAAAAGGCCCAGTTGGGTGGAAAAGGCAATGTTGGGTGGAAAAGTCAAGGTTCAACATCAATGGGACAAATTTTGGGATAAAAACGCCCCCGTAATGATCAAACCAAGCTTGCTCAATGGATGAATTTTGGAATAAAAATGCTCCAATTGGGTATAAAAGTCAACGTTGGGCATCAATGAGGATGGATTTGTGATAAAAATGTCGCAATTTGGTGGAAAAGTCAGTGTTGGGTAGAAAATTCAATGTTCAACATCAATGGGACAAATTTTGAGATAAAAACGCCCCCGTTGGACCAAACCCCAAGATTTTGGTCAATGGGGATGAATTTTGAGATAAAAACGCTCCATTTGGGTGAAAAAGTCAACGTTGGATGGAAAAGTCAAGGTTGGATCTCAACAGGAATGAGTTTTGGGATAAAAACGCTCCAATTGGACGGAAAAGTCAACTTTGGGTGGAAAAGCCTATATTGGACTTCCATAAGGACAAATTTTAGGATAAAAACGCCCCAATTGGGTAGAAAAGTCAACGTCGGACATCAACGAGGATGGATTTGTAATAAAAATGCCCAGTTGGGTGGAAAAGCCAACGCTGGGCCTCAATGGGGATGGATTTTTGGATAAAAACACCCAGTTGGGTGGAAAAGTCAAGATTCAAAATCAATGGGACAAATTTCGGGATAAAAACGCTCCCTTTGGACCAAACCAATTTGTCAATGAAGAATTTGGTAAAAACTCCCTAAT
>JAVTVJ010002984.1:0-32425 GCA_034509425.1 Eopsaltria australis | reverse complement strand
ATCACCACCCAGGTGAGACCTTAAACCCGCTCCTAAACCCAGTCCTAAACCTGAGCCCAGTCCTAAACCCCAATCCCAACCCCAATCCTGATCCCAGTCCTAAACACCAACCCAAACCCAACCACGGCACCAACCCCCCCGCGGGCACCCAGCCCATCTTCATCACCACCCAGGTGAGACCTTAAACCCGCTCCTAAACCCAGTCCTAAACCTGAGCCCAGTCCTAAACCCCAATCCCAACCCCAATCCTGATCCCAGTCCTAAACCCCAACCCTAAACGCCAACCACGGCACCAACCCCCCGGCGGGCACCCAGCCCATCTTCATCACCACCCAGGTGAGACCTTAAACCCGCTCCTAAACCCAGTCCTAAACCTGATCCCAGTCCTAAACCCCAATCCCAACCCCAGTCCTGATCCCAGTCCTGAACACCAACCCAAACCCAACCACGGCACCAACCCCCCCGCGGGCACCCAGCCCATCTTCATCACCACCCAGGTGAGACCTTAAACCCAGTCCTAAACCCAGTCCTAAACCCAGTCCTAAACCTGAGCCCAGTCCTGAACACCAACCCAAACCCAACCATGGCACCAACCCCCCCGCGGGCACCCAGCCCATCTTCATCACCACCCAGGTGAGAGCTTAAACCCAGTCCTAAACCCAGTCCTAAACCTGAGCCCGGTCCTAAACCCCAATCCTGGGTGATGTTTTGAGTTAATTCAGGATATTTTTAGGATCATTTGGGATAATTTGGATCCCTTGGGTCCCAGGGATGATTTCTGGTATAATTTGGGATATTTTTGGGATAATTTGGGATATTTTGGGCTGATTTGGATCCCTTGAATCCCAGGGATGATTTCTGGGATATTTTGGGATATTTTTGGGATCATTTGGGCTAATTTGGATCCCTTGGATCCCAGGGATGATTTCTGGGATATTTTGGGATATTTTGGGATATTTTTGGGATCATTTGAATCCCTTGGATCCCAGGGTTGATTTCTGGGATATTTTGGGATATTTTTGGGATCATTTGGGCTAATTTGGATCCCTTGGATCACAGGGATGATTTCTGGGATATTTTGGGATATTTTGGGATATTTTGGGATATTTTTGGGACCATTTGGGATATTTTGGAATGATTTGGATCCCTGGGATATTTTGGGATATTTTTGGGATCATTTGGGCTGATTTGGATCCCTTGGATCCCAGGGATGATTTCTGGGATATTTTGGGATATTTTGGGATATTTTTGGGATCGTTTGGGCTGATTTGGACCCCTTGGATCCCAGGGATTCCCGGTGCGGAACGTGCGGCCCGTGCAGAGCCCCATGAACCAGGTGGGCATCGTGCTCAACGTCCAGCAGGGCCAGACCGTGCGGCCCATCACCCTCGTGCCAGGTAATTAATTCATTATCAATCAATTAATGAATCAAGTAATCATTAATTAATCATTAATAACGGTAATAGCGCTAATATTGATGAGGGGGATGGGGTATGGCCAGAGCTCCATGAGCCAGGTGGGGCCTGTCACCCTCATTGCGAGTAATTAATAGCATTAATTAATTGAAATAATCATTAATAAAAAATAAAAAGAATTAATAATAATAATTAATAGTTAATATCAATGATGGCGGTGATGTGTGGCCGGTGCAGAGCCCTGGATTAATTCTAGACCCAGTTTAATGTGTAAAAACTAATTAATTCTAGACCCAGTTTTAACGTGTAAAAACTAATTCTAGACCCAGTTTAATGTGTAAGAACTGATTAATTCTAGACCCAGTTTAACGTGTAAAAACTAATTAATTCTAGACCCAGTTTAATGTGTAAAAACTAATTAATTCTAGACCCAGTTTTAACGTGTAAAAACTAATTAATTCTAGACCCAGTTTAATGTGTAAGAACTGATTAATTCTAGACCCAGTTTAATGTGTAAAAACTAATTAATACTAGACCCAGTTTAATGTGTAAGAACTAATTAATTCTAGACCCAGTTTAATGTGTAAAAACTAATTAATTCTAGACCCAGTTTAATGTGTAAAAACTAATTCTAGACCCAGTTTAATGTGTAAAAACTAATTAATTCTAGACCCAGTTTAATGTGTAAGAACTAATTAATTCTAGACCCAGTTTAACATGTAAAAACTAATTCTAGACCCAGTTTAATGTGTAAGAACTGATTAATTCTAGACCCAGTTTAACGTGTAAAAACTAATTCTAGACCCAGTTTAATGTGTAAAAACTAATTCTAGACCCAGTTTAATGTGTAAGAACTGATTAATTCTAGACCCAGTTTAACGTGTAAAAACGAATTCTAGACCCAGTTTAATGTGTAAGACCTAATTAATTCTAGACCCAGTTTAATGTGTAAAAACTAATTAATTCTAGACCCAGTTTAATGTGTAAAAACTAATTAATTCTAGACCCAGTTTAACGTGTAGGGATTTACTCTAGGTCCAGTTTAATGGGTAGGAATTAATTCTAGAATCAGTTTTAATTAGGTCTAGGTCCAGTTTAATGTGTAAGGATTAATTCTAGACCCAATTTTAACTAATTCTAGATCCAGGTTAAGGCGTAGGAATTAATTCTAGACCGAGTTTTAATTACGTCTATGTAGGGTTTCATGGCTAGGGATTAATTCTAGACCCAGTTTTAGATAGGTCTAGGTCCAGTTTAAGGTGTAGGGATTAATTTTAGACCCAGTTTTAATCTATTGTAGGTACAGTTTAGTATCTAAGGCTTAATCCCAGCTGGAAACGAGCTGCAAATCCCAAATTTCCCCCAGATTTTGGGCCACGCCAAATCTGCAAATCCCAAAACATTCCCGACTTTCCATGGGATTTTTTGGGAACGGGATCAGCTCCCAGCTTTCTCTCTGATCTCTCTTCCAGCCCCAGGTACGCAGTTCGTGAAGCCGGCCGTGGGCGTTAATTAATCCTAGACCCAGTTTAATGTATAGGGATTAATTTTAGACCCAGTTTAATGTGTAGGGAACAATTAATTCTGGGTACAATTTAACGTGTGGGATTTAATTCTAGACTCAGTTGAAGGTTCAGTTTAAGGTGTAGGAATTAATTCTCGACCCAATTTTAATGAATTCTAGATCCAAGTTAAGGTGTAGGGATTAATTCTAGGTCTAGTTTTAATAAATTCCAGGTACAGTTTAAGGTGTAGAAGTTAATTCTAGACCCAGTGTTAATTAACTCTAGGTAGAGTTAAATGGCTAGGGATTAATTCTAGACCCAGTTTTAATCAAGTCTAGGTTCAGTTTAAGGTGTAGGAATTAATTGTGGACCCAATTTTAGTCAAGTCTGCGTCCAGTTTAAGGTGAAGGGATTAATTCTAGACCTAGTTTTAATTAAGTTCAGGTACAGTTTAATGTGTAGGGATTAATTCTAGATACTAAATTAATCCTAGGTACAGTTTAATATGCCGGGATTGGTTAATTCTAGACCGAGTTTTAATCAAGTCTAGGTCCAGTTTAAGGTGCAGGAATGAATTCTAGACCCAGTTTTAATCACGTTTAAGTCCAGTTTAATATGTAAGGATTGGTTCTATATCCAGTTTAATACATAGGGATTAATTCTAGGTACAGCTTAATATCTCCGGACTAATTCCACTTAGGAAAGAGCCGGAAATCCCAAAACATTCCCAGATTTCCATGGGATTTTTTGGGAACGGGATCAGCTCCCAGCTTTCTCTCTTGCAGCCCCAGGTACGCAGTTTGTGAAGCCGGCCGTGGGCGTGCCCCAGGTGTTCTCAATGAGTGGGCATTAATTAATCCTAGACCCAGTTTAATGTCCAGGAATTAATTCTAGACCCAGTTTTAGGTAGGTCTAGGTCCAGTTTAAGGTGAAAGGATTAATTCTAGACCCAGTTTTAATCAAGTCTAGGTCGAGTTTAAAGTGGAAGGATGAAGTCCAGATCCAGTTTAATACATAGGGATTAATTCTAGGTACAGCTTAATATCTCGGGACTAATTCCACTTAGGAAAGAGCCGGAAATCCCAAAACATTCCCAAATTTCCATGGAATTTTTTGGGAACGGGATCAGCTCCCAGCTTTCTCTCTTGCAGCCCCAGGTACGCAGTTTGTGAAGCCGGCCGTGGGCGTGCCCCAGGTGTTCTCAATGAGTGGGCATTAATTAATCCTAGACCCAGTTTAATGTCCAGGAATTAATTCTAGACCCAGTTTTAGGTAGGTCTAGGTCCAGTTTAAGGTGAAAGGATTAATTCTAGACCCAGTTTTAATCAAGTCTAGGTCGAGTTTAAAGTGGAAGGATGAAGTCCAGATCCAGTTTAATACATAGGGATTAATTCTAGGTACAGCTTAATATCTCGGGACTAATTCCACTTAGGAAAGAGCCGGAAATCCCAAAACATTCCCAAATTTCCATGGAATTTTTTGGGAACGGGATCAGCTCCCAGGTTTCTCTCTTCCAGCCCCAGGTACGCAGTTTGTGAAGCCGGCCGTGGGTGTTAATTAATCCTAGACCCAGTTTTGTGTCTAGGGATTAATTCTAGACCCAATTTTAATGAATTCTAGATCCCGTTTAAAGTGGAGGGATTAATTCTAGACCCAGTTTAAAGCATGTCTAGGTCCAGTTTAATGTGTAAGAATTAATTCTAGACCCAGTTTTAACTAATTCTAGATCCAGGTTAAGGCGTAGGAATTAATTCTAGACTGAGTTTTAATTAAGTCTATGTAGGGTTTCATGGCCAGGGATTAATTCTAGACCCAGTTTTAATCAAGTCTAAGTCCAGTTTAAGGTTTAGAGATCAATTCTAGACCCAGTTTTAATCCGGTCTAGGTCCAGTTTAACATATAAGGCTTAATCCCAGCTGGAAACGAGCTGGAAATCCCGAATTTCCCCCAGATTTTGGGCCGCGCCAAAGCTGCAAATCCCAAAACATTCCCGAATTTCCATGGAATTTTTTGGGAACGGGATCAGCTCCCAGGTTTCTCTCTTGCAGCCCCAGGTACGCAGTTTGTGAAGCCGGCCGTGGGCGTGCCCCAGGTGTTCTCTCCGGTGGCTCAGGTGAGGCCGGGCAGCGCCGGGCCCGGCCGGCCGGGGACCAACGCCTTCGCCACGGTCATTCCGGCCACGCTGACCCTGCGCAGCACCGTGCCCCAGGCCCCCCAGCAGAGTGAGTCACCCTCTCCTGGATCTGATCCCAAATTTTGGAGGGTTTTCCATGGAAAAATTAATGGGATTTGGGGATTTTTTAATGGAATAATTAATGGGGTGTGGCCGCTTTCGCCGCGGTCATTCCGGCCACGCTGACCCTGCGCAGCTCCGTGCCCCAGGCCCCCCAGCAGAGTGAGTCACCCTTTCCTGGATCTGATCCCAAATTTTGGGGGGTTTCCCGTGGAAAAATTAATGGGATTTGGGGTTTTTTTAATGGAATAATTAGTGGGATCTGTCCAGGTTTCCCAGTAGAGTGGAATTTTGGAATTCCAAGCTGGAATTCCATGGGAATTTTGTCAAATCCATCCCTGGTGGAACCTCAAGGTAGAAGAACCAGGACAAGTGGAGGGAATTGAATTTTGGGAATTCCAGGCTGGAATTCCATGGGAATTCTGTCAAATCCATTCCTGGTGGAACCTCAAGGTAGAAGAACCAGGACAGGTGGATGGGGATGGAATTTAGGGAATTCCAGGCTGGAATTTCATGGGAATTTTGTCAAATCTATTTCTGGTGGAGCCTCAAGGTAGAAGAACCAGGACAAGTGGATGGGATGGAATTCCAGCCTGGAATTCCATGGGAATTTTGCCCAAACCATTTCTCCTGGAGCCTCAAAGGGAAGGGGTCGGGGTGGCTGAATTCCCATCTCGATTCCCATCCCAATTCCCACTGGGAATTCCACGGGACTCCTCTCTCCCCCCCAGCAGTGAGCATCGCCAGCTTCGTGCCGGTGAAGCGGCCGGGCGTTCCCGGTGACGGCGGCAGGGTTGGAATTCCAGGCTGGAATTCCATGGGAATTTTGCCCAAACCATCTCTGGTGAACCCTCAAAGGAGAAGAACCAGGACAGGTGGATGGGGATGGAATTCCAGGCTGGAATTCCACTGGAATTTTCTCCGAACCATTCCTGGTGGAGCCTCGAGGTAGAAGAATCAGGACAGGTGAATGGGATGGAATTCCAGGCTGGAATTCCATGGGAATTCTGTCAAATCCATTTCTGGTGGAACCTCAAAGGAGAAGAACCAGGACAGGTGGATGGGATGGAATTTAGGGAATTCCAGGCTGGAATTCCATGGGAATTCTGTCAAATCCATTCCTGGTGGAACCTCAAAGGAGAAGAACCAGGACAGGTGGATGGGGATGGAAATCCAGCCTGGAATTCCATGGGAATTTTGCCCACACCATCTCTCCTGGAGCCTCAAAGGGAAGGGGTCGGGGTGGCTGAATTCCCATCCCGATTCCCATCCCAATTCCCACTGGGAATCCCACGGGACTCCTCTCTCCCTCCCAGCAGTGAGCATCGCCAGCTTCGTGCCGGTGAAGCGGCCGGGCGTTCCCGGTGACGGCGGCAGGGTTGGAATTCCAGGCTGGAATTCCATGGGAATTTTGTCAAATCCATCCCTGGTGGATCCTCAAGGTAGAAGAACCAGGACAAGTGGATGGGGATGGAATTTAGGGAATTCCAGGCTGGAATTCCATGGGAGTTCTGTCAAATCCATTTCTGGTGGAACCTCAAAGGAGAAGAACCAGGACAGGTGGATGGGATGGAATTTAGGGAATTCCAGGCTGGAATTCCATGGGAATTTTGTCAAGTCCATTCCTGGTGGAACCTCAAGGTAGAAGAACCAGGACAAGTGGATGGGATGGAATTCCAGGCTGGAATTCCATGGGAATTTTGCCCACACCATTTCTCCTGGAGCCTCAAAGGGAAGGGATCGGGGTGGCTGAATTCCCATCCCGATTCCCATCCCAATTCCCACTGGGAATTCCACGGGACTCCTCTCTCCCCCCCAGCAGTGAGCATCGCCAGCTTCGTGCCGGTGAAGTGGCCGGGCGTTCCCGGTGACGGCGGCAGGGTTGGAATTCCAGGCTGGAATTCCATGGGAATTTTGTCAAATCCATCCCTGGTGAACCCTCAAAGGAGAAGAACCAAGACAGGTGGAGGGGATGGAATTTAGGGAATTCCAGGCTGGAATTTCATGGGAATTTTGTCAAATCCATTCCTGGTGGAACCTCAAGGTAGAAGAACCAGGACAGGTGGATGGGGATGGAATTTAGGGAATTCCAGGCTGGAATTTCATGGGAATTTTGTCAAATCTATTTCTGGTGGAGCCTCAAGGTAGAAGAACCAGGACAGGTGTATGGGGATGGAATTCCAGGCTGGAATTCCATGGGAATTTTGTCAAATTCATTCCTGGTGAACCCTCAAAGGAGAAGAACCAGAACAGGTGAAAGGGATGGAATTTAGGGAATTCCAGGCTGGAATTCCATGGGAATTTTGTCAAATCCATTCCTGGTGGTCCCTTGAGGTAGAGGAGCAAGACCAAGTAGAGGAGGTGGAATTCTAGGATGGAATTCCATGGGAATTTTACCCAAACCACCCCAAATCCCAATCAGACTGGGTGGGTGAATTCCCATCCCGATTCCCATCCCAATTCCCACTGGGAATTCCACGGGACTCCTCTCTCCCCCCCAGCAGTGAGCATCGCCAGCTTCGTGCCGGTGAAGCGGCCGGGCGTTCCCGGTGACGGCGGCGCCGGCGCCGGCCCCGAGGTGGCCAAGCTGGTGACGACGTTGGGCACGGCGCCGGCGCTGGCCCACGGCCCCGCGCCCGTCCCGGTGCCCAACAGCAGCCCCGGCGCGGCACGGCCCGGCACGGCCGGAGAGCCTTCGGCATCGTCCGCATCCCTGAAAGGTAAATTTTTGGGGAATTTCGGTGGGATTTTTGGGGGGATTTTGGGGGGTTTTGGGGGGGATTTTTGGGGGGTTTTTGGGGAAGTTTTGGGGATTTTTTGGGGATTTTTGGGGATTTTTGGGGATTTTTGGGGGATTTTTGGGGAATTTTTCCGGAATTTTTCTAGAATTTTTCCGGAATTTTTGGGGAATTTTTTTGGGACGTTTTGGGGGATTTTTGGGGGAAGTTTTGGGGGATTTTGGGGGGATTTTTGGGGACTTTTGGGGAATTTTTTGGGGATTTTTGGGAATTTTTTGGGGGATTTTTGGGGTATTTTTGGGGATTTTTGGGGGGATTTTTGGGGATTTTTCGGGGATTTTTGGGGATTTTTGGGGGATTTTTGGGGAATTTTTCCGGAATTTTTCTAGAATTTTTCCGGAATTTTTGGGGAATTTTTTTGGGACGTTTTGGGGGATTTTGGGGGATTTTTGGGGACTTTTGGGGAATTTTTTGGGGATTTTTGGGGAATTTTTTGGGGAATTTTTGGGGAATTTTTTGGGGGAGTTTTGGGGGATTTTTGGGGGATTTTTTTGGGGATTTTTGGGGGATTTTTGGGGGATTTTTGGGGATTTTTTTTGGGAACTTTTTGGGAAGTTTTGGGGGATTTTTTGGGGATTATTGGGGAATTTTTCCGGAATTTTTCTAGAATTTTTTTGGGGAAGTTTTGGGGGATTTTTGGGGAATTTTTGGGGGATTTTTGGGGGAAGTTTTGGGGGATTTTTGGGGAATTTTTTGGGGAATTTTTGGGTTAAAAGTCTCGGAATTTTTGGTTTAAATTCCCAGAATTTTGGGTTAAAAATCTTGGAATTTTGGGTTAAAACTCCCAGAATTTTGGGTTAAAAACCCCAAAATTTTGGGTTAAAACTCCCGGAATTTTGGGTTGAAACTGCTGGAATTTTGGGTTAAAATTCCCAGAATTTTGGGTTAAAATTCCCAGAATTTTGGGTTAAAATTCCCAGAATTTTGGCTTAAAACTCTTGGAATTTTGGCTTAAAACTCCTGGAATTTTGGTTTAAAACTCCTGGAATTTTGGCTTAAAACTCTTGGAATTTTGGGTTAAAACTCCCGGAATTTTGGCTTAAAACTCTTGGAATTTTGGCTTAAAACTCTTGGAATTTTGGCTTAAAACTCTTGGAATTTTGGGTTAAAACTCTTGGAATTTTGGGTTAAAACTCCGGGAATTTTGGGTTAAAACTCCGGGAATTTTGGGTTAAAACTCTCGGAATTTTGGGTTAAAAATCTTGGAATTTTGGGTTAAAACTCCCGGAATTTTAGGATTTTGATCCCCAAACTCCGGGAATTTTGGGATTCTGTCCTAATTCCCTGTTTTTTCCCTGCAGTCAGCTCCTCGCCCGTGCCCAGCCTGGATTTCCAGGATGGAGGCCGCAAGGTCTGTCCCAGGTGCGACGCCCAGTTCCGCGTCACCGAGGCGCTGCGGGGACACATGTGTGTAAGTCCTGGACTCTAGGCCCGGCTTAACGGGTGGGGGCTGATTCTAGACCCAGCCTAGTGGGTGGGGATTCATTCCAGATCTGGCTTAATGAGTGGGGATTCATTCTAGACTGGGTTTAATGAGTGGGGACTAATTCTAGAACCAATTTAATGAGTGTGGATTATTTCTAGGCCCGGCTTAGCGGGTGGGGACTGATTCTAGACCCAGCCTAATGGGTGTGGATTAATTCTAAACTCGGTTTAATGAGTGGGGACTAATTCTAGATGCAATTTAATGAGTGTGGATTATTTCTAGGCCCGGCTTAACGGGTGGGGACTGATTCTAGACCCGGTTTAGTGGGTGGGGATTCATTCCAGATCTGGTTTAATGAGTGGGGATTCATCTAGACTTGGTTTAATGAGTGGGGACTAATTTTAGACACAATGTAATGAGTCCAGATTATTTCTAGGCCTGGCTTAACGGGTGGGGGCTGATTTTAGACCCAGCCTAGTGGGTGGGGATTCATTCCAGATCTGGTCTAATGGGTGGGGATTCATTCTAGACTCGGTTTAATGAGTGGGGACTAATTCTAGATCCAATTTAATGAGTATGGATTATTTCTAGGCCCGGCTTAACGGGTGGGGACTGATTTTAGACCTGGTTTAATGGGTGGGGATTCATTCCAGAGTTGGCTGAATGAGTGGGGATTCATTCTAGACGTGGTTTAATGGGTGGGGACTAATTCTAGACTCAATGTAGTGAGTCCAGATTATTTCTAGGCCCGACTTAATGGGTGGGGACTGATTCTAGACCCAGCCTAGTGGGTGGGGATTCATTCCAGATCTGGTCTAATGGGTGGGGATTCATTCTAGACTCGGTTTAATGAGTGGGGACTAATTCTAGATCCAATTTAATGAGTATGGATTATTTCTAGGCCCGGCTTAACGGGTGGGGACTGATTTTAGACCTGGTTTAATGGGTGGGGATTCATTCTAGACTGGGTTTAATGAGTGGGGATTCATTCTAGACTTGGTTTAATCAGTGGGGATTCATTATAGATCCAGTTTAATGAGTGGAGATTAATTCCAGACCCAGTTTAAGGAGTGGGGATTAATTCTAGACCCAGTTTAACGAGTGGGCCTTAATTAATTCTAGACCTAGCTTAATGTTGTGGGGATTAATGACTTCTAGATAGGGCTTAATGAGTGAGGATTAATTCCAGACCCAGCTTAATGAGTGGGGATTCATTCTAGACCCAGGGGATTCATTATAGATCCAGTTTAACGAGTGGGAATTAATTCTAGACCCAGTTTAATGGGTGGGGATTTATTATTTCTAGGTACGGTTTAATGAGTGGGGCTTAATTCTAGACCCATCTTAGTGAGTGGGAATTAATTAATTCTAGACGCAGTTTAATAAGTGGAGATTAATCCCAGACCCAGTTTAATGCCTCTAAATTAATTATTCCAGACTCAGTTTAATGAATGAGGATTAATTCATTCTAGACCCAGCTTAATGAGTGGCAATTCATTCTGGACCCAGCTTAATGAGTGGGGGTTAATAAATTCTAGACCCAGCTCAATGAGTGGGGATCCATTCTAGACCCAGCTTAATGAGTGCGGGTTCATTAATTCTAGACCCAGTTTAATGAGTGGGGATTCCTTCTAGACTCAGTTTAATCAGTGGGGATTAATTCTAGACCCGGTTTAACGAGCGGAGATTAACACCAGACCCAGTTTCAACTCTCCAAATTAACCCCCCCACCCCCAATTACCAACCCACCCTTAATTACCCCTCGCTAATCCCCGCTTTAACCCCTTGTTCCCCAGTACTGCTGCCCGGAGCTGGTGGAATTCCTGAAGAAACGCAAATCCCTGGAATCCGAGGGGGCCCCGCCCTCGGGAAAAGCCCCCTCCCCCTCCCCCACGCCGGCCCCGCCCCCGACCCCGCCTAAAGCCCCGCCTGAGCCAGGAGAGGGCGGGGCCGACCCCGCCCAGGCCAAGCTTATCATGCTGGTGGATGAGTTCTACTACGGCCGGGACGGCGGCAAGGGCGCGGCGGTGCCACCGTGCCCCAGGGTGCCCACGTCCTTCCGCTGCCCCCACTGCACCAAGCGCCTCAAGAACAACATCCGGTGAGTCACTAATTACTCATTAATTAGTCAGTAATTAGCCATTAATAATGTGGGGATTAGCTGTGGGTTATCTGGGAATAATCCATGGGGGATAATGGGGGCGGCGGTGCCACCGTGCCCCAGGGTGCCCACGTCCTTCCGCTGCCCCCACTGCACCAAGCGCCTCAAGAACAACATCTGGTGAGTCATTAATTAGTAATTAATTAGCTGTTAATTACTTGGGGATTAGCCGTTGGTTATCTGGGAATAATCCATGGGGGTGATGGGGGCATTGGTGGCACCGTGCCCCAGGGTCCTTCTGCTGCCCCCACTGCACCAAGCGCCTCAGGAACAACATCCGGTGAGTGGTTAATTAGTCATTAATTAGTCAGTAATTAGCCATTCGTTATCCATTGGTTATCTGGGAATAATCCATGGGGGTAATGGGGGCATTGGTGGCACCGTGCCCCAGGGTCCTTCCGCTGCCCCCACTGCACCAAGCGCCTCAAGAACAACATCCGGTGAGCGGTTAATTACTCATTAATTAGTCAGTAATTAGCCATTAATAATGTGGGGATTAGCCGTTGGTTATCTGGGAATAATCCATGGGGGTGATGGGAGCAGCGGAGCCACCGTGCCCCAGGGTGCTCCACGTCCTTTGGGAAGAACAACATCCAGTGAGCAATTAGCCATTAATTAGCCATTAATTAGCCATTAATTACCTGGGAAGGGGGCTAGGAATGTGGAAATTATCTGGGAATGTGCTGGGAATTATCTGGCTATGAGCTTGGAATATGGGAAGAACAACATCCAATGAACCCATTAATTACCCGTTAATGACCCGTTATTTACCTATTAATTGGCCATTAATTGGCCATTAATTATCCATTAATTATCTGGGATTTTTCTGGGAATTTTCTGAGAATTGTCTGGGAATGAATTGGGAATTCTCTATCAACGAGCTCGAAACATGGGACGAAAAACCTCCAATGAACAATTACCCATTAATGACCCATTAATGACCCATTAATTACCCATTAATTATCTGGGAATTTTCTGGGAATTAACTTGGGATGAGCTGGGAATGAACTGGGAACGAGCTCCAAACATGGGACGAACAAGATCCAATGAACAATGACCCATCAATTACCCATTAATGACCCATTATTTGCCTATTAATTCCCCATTAATTGGTCATTAATTATCCATTAATTATCCATTAATTTTCTGGGAATTGTCTGGGAATGAATTGGGAATTATCTATCAACGAGCTTGAAATATGGGATGAACAACGTCCAATGAACAATTACCCATTAATGACCCATTAATGACCTATTAATCACCCATTAATTACCCACTAAGTGGCCATTAATTATCCATTAATTATCCATTAATTATCCATTAATTATCTGGGAATTATCTGGGAATGAACTTGGAATGACCTGGGAATGAGCTGGGAACGAGCTCAAAACATGGGACGAACAACCTCCAATGAACAATTACCCATTAATGACCCATTATTTACCTATTAATTACCCATTAAGTGGCCATTAATTATCCATTAATTATCCAATAATTATCCAATAATTATCCAATAATTATCCATTAATTTTCCATTAATTATCCGGGAATTTTCTGGGAATGAACTGGGAACGAGCTCAAAACACGGGACGAACAACCTCCCATGAACAATTCCCCCATCAATTCCCCATTAGCTATTAATTAATAACCCATTAACAACCCACCCACCAATCCCAAAACCCACTCAGCGTGATTTTTCCCGGGATAACCGGCCCGGAATTCCGGGAATTCTCTCCCGTTTCCCAGGTTCATGAACCACATGAAGCACCACGTGGAGCTGGACCAGCAGAACGGCGAGGTGGACGTGCACAGCATCTGCCAGCACTGCTACCGCCACTTCAGCACGCCCTTCCAGCTCCAGTGCCACCTGGAGAACGTGCACAGCCCCTACGAGTCCTCCAGTCAGTGCCTTTCCCAACTTTTTTTGGGAATTTTTATCCCTAAAAACGGGAATTTTAGCTGGGATTTAGTGGGAATGTCGGGAGCGAAATTTGTTCATTGCTCCTTTGGAGATCGCTCCCAAATCTCCCCCAGGTTTCACTTGACCAGCTCCCAGTGCCACCTGGAGAACGTGCACAGCCCCTACGAGTCCTCCAGTCAGTGCCTTTCCCAACTTTTTTTGGGAATTTTTATCCCTAAAAACGGGAATTTTAGCTGGGATTTTGGGAGCGGAAGTTGTTGCTCCACCAGCAGATTCACCCCTAAGGTCGTCCAATTTTTGCCTCTAAAACCACTTCAAGTCCCAGTTCCAACCACAAAAGGTCCACAGCCCCTACGAGTCCTCCAGTCAGTGCCTTTCCCAAAATTTTTTGGGAATTTTTATCCCTAAATTGGAATTTTCAGCTTGGTTTTATCGGGAATTCCGGCAGGGAAAGTTGTCGCTCCTTTTTGGGCATCGCAAAATCCCCGCCCAGTTTCTGCCTCTAAAACCACCTCAAGTCCCAGTTCCAACCACAAAAGGTCCACAGCCCCTACGAGTCCTCCAGTCAGTGCCTTTTCCAACATTTTTTGGGAATTTTTATCCCTAAAAATGGGAATTTTGAGTGGTTTTTATTGGGAATGTCGGGAGCGAAAGTTGTCGCTCCACCAACAAATTCATCCCAAATCTCGTCCAAGTTTCACCTCTAAAACCACCTCAAGTCCCAGTGCCACCTGGAGAACGTGCACAGCCCCTAGGAGTTCTCCAGTCAGTGCCTTTCCCAACATTTTTTGGGAATTTTTATCCCTAAAAACGGGAATTTTAGCTGGGATTTAGTGGGAATGTCGGGAGCGAAAGTTGTTGCTCCACCAGCAGATTCACCCCTAAGGTCGTCCAATTTTTGCCTCTAAAACCACTTCAAGTCCCAGTTCCAACCACAAAAGGTCCACAGCTCCTACGAGTCCTCCAGTCAGTGCCTTTTCCCAAAATTTTTTGGGAATTTTTATCCCTAAAAACGGAAATTTTAGCTGGGATTTAGTGGGAATGTCGGGAGCGAAAGTTGTCACACCATTGGTAAATCCACCCTGAACGTTGTCCAATTCTCACCTCTAAAACCAGCTCAGGTTCCAGTTCCACCTGGAGAACGTGCACAGCCCCTACGAGTCCTCCAGTCAGTGCCTTTCCAACTTTTTTTGGGAATTTTTATCCCTAAAAACGGGAATTTTAGCTGGGATTTAGTGGGAATGTCGGGAGCGAAAGTTGTCGCTACCTTGGCAAACTCAACCCAAACCCTACCCAAGTTTCACCTCTTCAGCTCCAGTGCCACCTGGAGAACGTGCACAGCCCCTACGAGTCCTCCAGTCAGTGCCTTTCCCAAAATTTTTTGGGAATTTTTATCCCTAAAAACGGGAATTTTAGCTGGGATTTAGTGGGAATGTCGGGAGCGAAAGTTGTCGCTCCACCAACAAATTCATCCCAAATCTCGTCCAATTTTCGCCTCTAAAACCACCTCAAGTCCCAGTTCCACCTGGAGAATGTGCACAGCCCCTAGGAGTTCTCCAGTCAGTGCCTTTCCCAACATTTTTTGGGAATTTTTATCCCTAAAAACGGGAATTTTAGCTTGGATTTAGTGGGAATGTCAGGAGCAAAAGTTGTCGCCCCATTGGTAAATTCACCCTGAACGTTGTCCAAGTTTCCCCTCTAAAACCACTTCAAGTCCCAGTTCCAACCACAAAAGGTCCACAGCCCCTACGAGTCCTCCAGTCAGTGCCTTTCCCAAAATTTTTTGGGAATTTTTATCCCTAAATTGGAATTTTCAGCTTGGTTTTATCGGGAATTCCGGCAGGGAAAGTTGTCGCTCCTTTTTGGGCATCGCAAAATCCCCGCCCAGTTTCTGCCTCTAAAACCACCTCAAGTCCCAGTTCCAACCACAAAAGGTCCACAGCACCTACGAGTCCTCCAGTCAGTGCCTTTTCCAACATTGGTTTTTATTGGGAATGTCGGGAGCGAAAGTTGTCGCTCCACCAACAAATTCATCCCAAATCTCGTCCAAGTTTCACCTCTAAAACCACCTCAAGTCCCAGTGCCACCTGGAGAACGTGCACAGCCCCTAGGAGTTCTCCAGTCAGTGCCTTTCCCAACATTTTTTGGGAATTTTTATCCCTAAAAACGGGAATTTTAGCTGGGATTTAGTGGGAATGTCGGGAGCGAAAGTTGTTGCTCCACCAGCAGATTCACCCCTAAGGTCGTCCAATTTTTGCCTCTAAAACCACTTCAAGTCCCAGTTCCAACCACAAAAGGTCCACAGCTCCTACGAGTCCTCCAGTCAGTGCCTTTTCCCAAAATTTTTTGGGAATTTTTATCCCTAAAAACGGAAATTTTAGCTGGGATTTAGTGGGAATGTCGGGAGCGAAAGTTGTCACACCATTGGTAAATCCACCCTGAACGTTGTCCAATTCTCACCTCTAAAACCAGCTCAGGTTCCAGTTCCACCTGGAGAACGTGCACAGCCCCTACGAGTCCTCCAGTCAGTGCCTTTCCAACTTTTTTTGGGAATTTTTATCCCTAAAAACGGGAATTTTAGCTGGGATTTAGTGGGAATGTCGGGAGCGAAAGTTGTCGCTACCTTGGCAAACTCAACCCAAACCCTACCCAAGTTTCACCTCTTCAGCTCCAGTGCCACCTGGAGAACGTGCACAGCCCCTACGAGTCCTCCAGTCAGTGCCTTTCCCAAAATTTTTTGGGAATTTTTATCCCTAAAAACGGGAATTTTAGCTGGGATTTAGTGGGAATGTCGGGAGCGAAAGTTGTCGCTCCACAAACAAATTCATCCCAAATCTCGTCCAAGTTTCACCTCTAAAACCACCTCAAGTCCCAGTTCCACCTGGAGAATGTGCACAGCCCCTAGGAGTTCTCCAGTCAGTGCCTTTCCCAACATTTTTTGGGAATTTTTATCCCTAAAAACGGGAATTTTAGCTGGGATTTAGTGGAATGGTCAGAGCAAAGTTCTGTCGCCCATTGGTAAAATTCACCCTGAACGTTGTCCAAGTTTCCCCTCTAAAACCACCTCAAGTCCCAGTTTCAACCACAAAAGGTCCACAGCTTCTACGAGTCCTCCAGTCAGTGCCTTTTCCCAACTTTTTTTGGGAATTTTTATCCCTAAAAACGGGAATTTTAGCTTGGATTTAGTGGGAATGTCGGGAGCGAAAGTTGTCGCTACCTTGGCAAACTCAACCCAAACCCTACCCAAGTTTCACCTCTTCAGCTCCAGTGCCACCTGGAGAACGTGCACAGCCCCTAGGAGTTCTCCAGTCAGTGCCTTTCCCAACTTTTTTTGGGAATTTTTATCCCTAAAAACGGGAATTTTAGCTGGGATTTAGTGGGAATGTCGGGAGCGAAAGTTGTCGCTCCACCAACAAATTCATCCCAAATCTCGTCCAATTTTTGCCTCTAAAACCACCTCAAGTCCCAGTGCCACCTGGAGAACGTGCACAGCCCCTAGGAGTCCTCCAGTCAGTGCTTTTCCCAACTTTTTTTGGGAATTTTTATCCCTAAAAACGGGAATTTTAGCTGGGATTTAGTGGGAGTTTATGTAGCGAAAGTTGTCACTGCATCGGTAAATTTACCCTTAAGGTCGTCCAGTTTTCGCCTCTAAAACCACCTCAAGTCCCAGTGCCACCTGGAGAACATGCACAGCCCCTACGAGTCCTCCAGTCAGTGCCTTTTCCAACTTTTTTTGGGAATTTTTATCCCTAAAAACGGGAATTTTAGCTGGGATTTAGTGGGGATGTCGGGAGGGAAAGTTGTCGCTCCCTTGGCAAACTCAACCCAAACCCTACCCAAGTTTCACCTCTTCAGCTCCAGTGCCACCTGGAGAACGTGCACAGCCCCTACGAGTCCTCCAGTCAGTGCCTTTCCCAACTTTTTTTGGGAATTTTTATCCCTAAAAACGGGAATTTTAGCTGGGATTTAGTGGGAGTTTATGTAGCGAAAGTTGTCACTGCATCGGTAAATTTACCCTTAAGGTCGTCCAGTTTTCGCCTCTAAAACCACCTCAAGTCCCAGTGCCACCTGGAGAACATGCACAGCCCCTACGAGTCCTCCAGTCAGTGTTTTTCCCAAATCTTTTTGGGAATTCTTTTATCCTAAACGGGAATTTAGCTGGACGAGTGGGAGTTTCTATATGTGTAGCAAAGTTGTCACTGCATCGCAATTTTCATTCTTAAGGTCGCCCTAGCTTCTAAAACCACTCTCAAGTCCTAGTGCTACCTGAGTAGGAACATGTACAGCCCCATGAGTCCTCCAGTCAGTGCCTTTTCCAACTTTTGGGAATTTTATCCCTAAAAACGGAATTTTAGCTGGGATTTAGGTGGGATGTCGGGAGGGAAAGAATGTGCCCTTTGGCAAACTCAACCCAAACCCTACCCAAGTTTCACCTCTTCAGCTCCAGTGCCACCTGGAGAACGTGCACAGCCCCTACGAGTCCTCCAGTCAGTGCCTTTCCCAACTTTTTTTGGGAATTTTTATCCCTAAAAACAGGAATTTTAGCTGGGATTTAGTGGGAATGTCGGGAGCGAAAGTTGTCGCTCCACCAACAAATTCATCCCAAATCTCGTCCAATTTTTGCCTCTAAAACCACTTCAAGTCCCAGTTCCAACCACAAAAGGTCCACAGCCCCTACGAGTCCTCCAGTCAGTGCCTTTCCCAACTTTTTTTGGGAATTTTTATCCCTAAAAACGGGAATTTTGAGTGGTTTTTATTGGGAATGTCAGGAGCGAAAGTTGTCGCTCCATCAGCAGATTCACCCCTAAGGTCGTCCAATTTTTGCCTCTAAAACCACCTCAAGTCCCAGTTCCAACCACAAAACATCCACAGCCCCTACGAGTCCTCCAGTCAGTGCCCTTTCCCAACTTTTTTGGGGAATTTTTATCCCTAAAAACGGGAATTTTAGCTGGGATTTAGTGGGAATGTCGGGAGCGAAATTCGTCCCGACTTCGTCGTTCCTTTGGCAAAGCCACCCTCTAAAACCACCTCAAGTCCCAGTTCTACCTGGAGAACGTGCACAGCCCCTAGGAGTTCTCCAGTCAGTGCCTTTCCCAACTTTTTTTGGGAATTTTTATCCCTAAAAATGGGAATTCTAGCTTGGATTTAGTGGGAATGTCGGGAGCGAAATTCGTCCCGACTTCGTCGTTCCTTTGGCAAAGCCACCCTCTAAAACCACCTCAAGTCCCAGTTCCACCTGGAGAACGTGCACAGCCCCTAGGAGTCCTCCAGTCAGTGCCTTTCCCAAAATTTTTTGGGAATTTTTATCCCTAAAAACGGGAATTTTAGCTGGGATTTAGTGGGAATGTCAGGAGCAAAAGTTGTCGCCCCATTGGTAAATTCACCCTGAACGTTGTCCAAGTTTCCCCTCTAAAACCACTTCAAGTCCCAGTTCCCACCACAAAAGGTCCACAGCCCCTACGAGTCCTCCAGTCAGTGCCTTTCCCAACATTTTTTGGGAATTTTTATCCCTAAAAATGGGAATTTTAGCTGGGATTTAGTGGGGATGTCGGGAGCGAAAGTTTTTCCCCCACTTTTCCCCATTTTTCCCAATTTCCCCCCAATTCTCCCCCCTTTCTCCTCCCATTTTCCCCCCATTTTTCCCAATTTTCCCCCCAATTTTTCCCCCCTTTCTCCCTCCATTTTCCCCCATTTCCTCCCCCTTTTTCCCAATTTTCCCCCCATTTTTCCCAATTTTCCCCCTATTTTTCCCGCTTCTCCTCCCATTTTCCTCCCATTTTTCCCCCCTTTCTCCCCCCATTTTCCCCCCAACTTTTCCCAATTTCCCCCCCCCCATTTTTCCCAATTTTCCCCCAATTTTTCCCCCCAACTTTTCCCAATTTTCCCCCCCATTTTTCCCAATTTTCCCCTAATTTCCCCCCCACTTTTCCCAGTTTTCCCCCAATTTTCCCCCCATTTTTCCCAATTTTCCCCCAATTTTCCCCCCCATTTTTCCCAATTTTCTCCCTCACTTTTCCCAATTTTCCCTCATTTTTCCCCCCCATTTTCCCCAATTTTCCCCCAGTTTTCCCTTCCATTTTTCCCAATTTTCCCCCCAATTTTCCCCCTCTTTCTCCTCCCATTTCCTCCCATTTTTCCCAATTTTTCCCAATTTTCCCCCCATTTTCTCCCCCTTTCTCCTCCCATTTTTCCCCCTTTTTCCCCCCATTTTTCCCATTTTTCCCCCCTTTTCCCCCTTCTTTCCCCCCATTTTCCCCCCGTTTTTCTCCCCCTTTCTCCCCTTTTTTCCCCCCTTTTTTCCCTTCCCCCCTTTCCCCCACCCCTCAAACTCCAGCATTCCTCCCATTTTTCCCAATTTTTGACGTTTTCCCCCCTTTTCTTGGAGCAGCCAAGTGCAAGATCTGCGAGTGGGCGTTCGAGAGCGAGCCGCTCTTCCTGCAGCACATGAAGGACACCCACAAACCTGGGGAGATGCCCTACGTCTGCCAGGTAGGGAAAAATCCACGGAATTCCCACCTGGAATTCCAAATTCCCACCCCAGAAATTCCTGGGGGATTTTTTGTCGGAGCCAGGTGCTGAAATTCCCGGGATTTTGTGCCCAAAAATTCCGATTTTAGCCTCAAAAACCATCCCAAAAATTCCAGATTTATTCCCTACGTCTGCCAGGTAGGGAAAAATCCAGGGAATTCCCACCTGGAATTCCAAATTCCCACCACAGAAATTCCTGGGGGATTTTTTGTAGGTGGCAGGTGCTGAAATTCCCAGGATTTTGTGCCCAAAAATTCAGATTTTAGCCTCAAAAACCACCCCAAAAATTCCAGAATTATTCCCTACGTCTGCCAGGTAGGGAAAAATCCAGGGAATTCCCACCTGGAATTCCAAATTCCCACCACAGAAATTCCTGGGGGATTTTTTGTAGGTGGCAGGTGCTGAAATTCCCAGGATTTTGTGCCCAAAAATTCAGATTTTAGCCTCAAAAACCACCCCAAAAATTCCAGAATTATTCCCTACGTCTGCCAGGTAGGGAAAAATCCAGGGAATTCCCACCTGGAATTCCAAATTCCCACCACAGAAATTCCTGGGGGATTTTTTGTAGGTGGCAGGTGCTGAAATTCCCAGGATTTTGTGCCCAAAAATTCAGATTTTAGCCTCAAAAACCACCCCAAAAATTCCAGAATTATTCCCTACGTCTGCCAGGTAGGGAAAAATCCAGGGAATTCCCACCTGGAATTCCAAATTCCCACCACAGAAATTCCTGGGGGATTTTTTGTAGGTGGCAGGTGCTGAAATTCCCAGGATTTTGTGCCCAAAAATTCAGATTTTAGCCTCAAAAACCACCCCAAAAATTCCAGAATTATTCCCTACGTCTGCCAGGTAGGGAAAAATCCAGGGAATTCCCACCTGGAATTCCAAATTCCCACCACAGAAATTCCTGGGGGATTTTTTGTAGGTGGCAGGTGCCGAAATTCCTGGGATTTGGTGCCCAAAAATTCCGATTTTAGCCTCAAAAACCATCCCAAAAATTCCAGAATTATTCTCTACATGTGCCAGGTAGGGAAAAGTCCATGGAATTCCCACCTGGAATTCCGAATTCCCACCCCAAAAATTCCTGGGGGATTTTTTGTAGGAGCCAGGTGCCGAAATTCCCAGGATTTTGTGCCAAAAAATTCCAATTTTAGCCTCAAAAACCATCCCAAAAATTCCAGATTAATTTTGGGAGATGCCCTACGTGTGCCAGGTAGGGAAAAATCCAGGGAATTCCCACCTGGAATTCCAAATTCCAACCCCAAAAATTCCTGGGGGATTTTTTGTAGGTGGCAGGTGCTGAAATTCCCGGGATTTTGTGCCCAAAAATTCCGATTTTAGCCCCAGAATTGCTCAAAAAATTCCAGAATTATTCCCTACGTCTGCCAGGTAGGGAAAAATCCACGGAATTCCCACCTGGAATTCCGAATTCCCACCCCAAAATTCCTGGGGGATTTTTTATAGGTGGCAGGTGCTGAAATTCCCAGGATTTTGTGCCCAAAAATTCCAATTTCAGCCTCAAAAACCATCCCAAAAATTCCAGATTAATTCTGGGAGATTCCATATATGTGTCAGGTATGGAAAAATCCATGGAATTCCCACCTGGAATTCCGAATTCCCACCCCAAAAATTCCTGGGGGATTTTTTGTAGGAGGCAGGTGCCGAAATTCCTGGGATTTTGTGCCCAAAAATTCCGATTTCAGCCTCAAAAAACATCCCAAAAATTCCAGAATTATTCCCTACGTGTGCCAGGTAGGGAAAAATCCATGGAAATCCCACCTGGAATTCCAAATTCCAGCCCCCAAAATTCCCAAAATTGGGAATTTTTCCTTTGAATTCCCATCCTCAAATCCCTGGAATTTTTCCCCATTAATTGGGAATTTTTCCAATAAATTCCCACCTCCAAATCCCTGGAATTTTTCCATATTTTGACTCTGAAATGCCCCAAATCCCTGGAATTTTTTCCCCATTAATTGGGAATTTTTCCCTTGAATTTCCACCCCCAAATCCCTGGAATTTTTTCCCCTTTTAATCCCAATTTTCCCACATCTCCCAGGAATTTTTTTCCCCTTTTAATCCCAATTTTCCCACATCTCCCAGGAATTTTTCCCCATTAATTGGGAATTTTTCCATGGAATTCCCATCCCCAAATCCCTGGAATTTTTTCCCCATTAATTGGGAATTTTTCCACTGAATTCCCATCCCCAAATCCCTGGAATTTTACCCTATTAATTGGGAATTTTTCCATTGAATTCCCACCCCCAAATCCCTGGAATTTTTCCATATTTTGACTCCAAAACACCCCAAATCCCAGGAATTTTTTCCCCCATTAACCTCAATTTTCTCCCAGGTGTTCCCACCTCCAAACCCTTGGATTTTTCCTGTTCTAATCCCGTTTTTTCCGGGATTTTCCAGGTGTGCCAGTACCGCTCGTCGCTGTATTCCGAGGTGGACAGCCACTTCCGGCTGATCCACGAGGACACGCGGCACCTCCTGCCTTCAAACCACCCAAATCCATGGAATTTTTTCCCCATTAATTGGGAATTTTTCCATTGAATTTCCACCCCCAAATCCCTGGAATTTTTTCCCATTAATTGGGAATTTTTCCCTTGAATTTCCATCCCCAAATCCCTGGATTTTCTCCCATTAATTGGGAATTTTTCCATTGAATTTCCACCTCCAAATCCCTGGAATTTTTTCCCCATTAATTGGGAATTTTTCCATATCCTGGTGTCAAAAAGGCTCCAAATCCATGGAATTTTTCCCCATTAATTGGGAATTTCTCCACTGAATTCCCACCTCCAAATCCCTGGAATTTTTTCCCCATTAATTGGGAATTTTCCCCTTGAATTTCCATCCCCAAATTCTTGGAATTTTTCCATATCCTGGTGCCAAAATGCCCAAAATCCCTGGAATTTTTCCATATTTTGACTCCAAAACGCCCCAAATCCCAGGAATTTTTTCCCCCATTAACCTCAATTTTCTCCCAGGTGTTCCCACCCCCAAACCCTTGGATTTTTCCCCTTCTAATCCCGTTTTTCCCGGGATTTTCCAGGTGTGCCAGTACCGCTCGTCGCTGTATTCCGAGGTGGACAGCCACTTCCGGCTGATCCACGAGGACACGCGGCACCTCCTGCCTTCAAATCACCCAAATCCATGGAATTTTTCCCCATTAGTTGGGAATTTTTCCATGGAATTCCCATCCCCAAATCCCTGGAAATTTTCCCTATTAATTGGGAATTTTTCCATTGAATTTCCACCCCCAAATCCCTGGATTTTCTCCCATTAATTGGGAATTTTTCCATTGAATTTCCACCCCCAAATCCCTGGAATTTTTTCCCCATTAATTGGGAATTTTTCCATATCCTGGTGTCAAAAAGGCTCCAAATCCATGGAATTTTTCCCCATTAATTGGGAATTTTTCCATTGAATTTCCATCCCCAAATCCCTGGAATTTTTTCCCATTAATTAGGAATTTCTCCACTGAATTCCCACCTCCAAATCCCTGGAATTTTTTCCCCATTAATTGGGAATTTTTCCATTGAATTTCCATCCCCAAATCCCTGGAATTTTTCCCATTAATTGGGAATTTTCCCCTTGAATTTCCATCCCCAAATCCCTGGAATTTTTCCATATCCTGGTGCCAAAATGCCCCAAATCCCTGGAATTTTTTCCCCATTAATTGGGAATTTTTCCATTGAGTTCCCACCCCCAAATCCCTGGAATTTTTCCATATTTTGACTCCAAAATGCCCCAAATCCCAGGAATTTTTTCCCCTATTAACCTCAGTTTTCTCCCAGGTGTTCCCACCTCCAAACCCTTGGATTTTTCCCGTTCTAATCCCGTTTTTCCCGGGATTTTCCAGGTGTGCCAGTACCGCTCGTCGCTGTATTCCGAGGTGGACAGCCACTTCCGGCTGATCCACGAGGACACGCGGCACCTCCTGTGCCCCTACTGCCTCAAGGTGTTCAAGAACGGCAACGCCTTCCAGCAGCACTTCATGAGGCACCAGGTGAGGAGCACGGAATTCCCGGGAATTCCAGGGAATTCCATGGGAAAAAAATGGGATTTTGGGGAATTCTGAACCAGTGGAGTTCCATGGGTTTGGGTGGGAAAGTTGGGATTTGGGGATTGAGAAAGAACAGGGTGGAAAAAATGGGAATGGATTCCAGGAGCTCTTCATGAGGCACCAGGTGAGCAGCACGGAATTCCCGGGAATTCCCGGGAATTCCATGGGAAAAAAATGGGATTTTGGGGAATTCTGAACCAGTGGAGTTCCATGGGTTTGGGTGGGAAAGTTGGGATTTGGGGATTGAGAAGGAACGGGGTGGAAAAAATGGGGATGGATTCCAGGAGCTCTTCAGGAGGCAGCGGGTGAGGAGCCCGGAATTCCCGGGAATTCCAGGGAATTCCATGGAAAAACGGGATTTTGGGGAATGCTGAACCAATGGAGTTCCTTGGGTTTGGGAATTGTGAATGAATGGGGTGGAAAAATGGGAATGGGTTCCAGGAGCTCTTCAGGAGGCACCAGGTGAGGAGCCCGGAATTCCAGGGAATTCCATGGAATTCCATGGAAAAATGGGATTTTGGGGAATTCCAAACCACCTACTTAATTATTAATTAATAATAATTAATTAATGAATGAGTTCTTTCCAGAAGAAGAGCGTGTACCACTGCAACAAGTGCCGCCAGCAGTTTTAATACATTTATAAAAATAATTAATGCCTACTTAATAATTAATACCTACTTAATAATTATTAATGATTAATTAATGGTAATTAATTTTTTCCAGAAGAAGAGCGTGTACCACTGCAACAAGCGCCGCCTGCAGTTCTAATACCCGCCTAATAATGAAGAAATAATTACTGCCTGCTTAATCATTATTAATGATTAATTAATAATTAATAGTTAATAATTAATGACTTTTTTCCAGAAGAGCGTGTACCACTGCAACAAGCGCCGCCTGCAGTTCTAATACCCACCTAATAACGAAGAAATCATCACCGCCTACTTAATAATTATTAATAATTAATTAATAATTAATAACTAATTAATAATTAATAATCATGAATTTTTTTCCAGAAGAAGAGCGTGTACCACTGCAACAAGCGCCGCCTGCAGTTCTAATACCCACCTAATAACGAAGAAATCATCACCGCCTCCTTAATAATAATTAACAAATAATAAATAATTTTAAAATAATTAAAAAACAATTAATAAATAATAACAACTTTTTTTGCAGAAGAAGAGCGTGTACCACTGCAACAAGTGCCTCCTGCAGTTCTAATACCCACCTAATAATGAAGAAATAATTACTGCCTGCTTAATAATTATTAATAATTATTAATAATTATTAATAATTAACCAATAACTAATAATTAATGACTTTTTACCAGAAGATGAGTGTGTACCCCTGCAACAAGCGCCGCCTGCAGTTCTAATACCCACCTAATAACGAAGAAACCATCACCGCCTACTTAATAATTATTAATTAATTATTGATTAATTAATAATTAATTAATAATTAATTAATAATTAATAACTATTAATTTTTTCCAGAAGAAGAGCGTGTACCACTGCAACAAGTGCCGCCTGCAGTTCCTGTTTGCCAAGGACAAGATCGAGCACAAGCTGCAGCACCACAAAACCTTCCGCAAGCCCAAGCAGCTCGAGGGGCTCAAACCCGGCACCAAGGTCCCCGAATTCCCGGAATTCCCGGAATTCCAGGGGTTTTTACATACCTGGAATGGTGGGGAGGGGATGGGGAAAAGTTTGGGGGGGATTCGGGAATTTTTTGGGATTTTTTTGGGTTTTTCTGGGATTTATTGGGGTTTTTTTTGGGATTTATTGGGGTTTTTTAATCGAAATTAATTGGGTTTTTCATGGAATGAAGTGGATTTTTTATGGGATTTCTTGGGGATTTAATGGGATTTATTAGGATTTTATGGGATTTATTGGGATTTAATGGGATTTAATGGGATCTATTGGGATTTTAATGGGATTTATTGGGATTTAATGGGATTTATTGGGGCTTAATGGGATTTTATTTATTGGGTTTTTAATGGGATTTATTGGGGATTTATTGGGATTTATTTGGATTGTATTTATTGGGATTTTAATGGGATTTACTGGGGATTTAATGGGATTTATTAGGGATTTTATGGAATTAATTGGGATTTAATTGGATTTATTAGGGTTTAATGGGATTTATTGCAATTTAATCGGATTTTTTTGGGATTTTATGGAATTAATTAGGATTTAATTGGATTTAATGGGATTCATTGGGTTTTTATGGGATTTATTGGGATTTAATGGGATTTCTTTGGGATTTTTTGGCGATTTTTTTTTGGGGAATATTTGGGAATTCTCTGGATTTCCGCAAGCCCAAGCAGCTCGAGGGGCTCAAACCCGGCACCAAGGTCCCCGAATTCCCGGAATTCCCGGAATTCCAGGGGTTTTTAAATACCTGGAATAGTGGGGAGAGGGTGGGGAGAAAAGGGGAACAGTTTGGGGGGGATTCGGGATTTTTTGGGGTTTTTTTGGGATTTATTGGGGATTTTTAATTGAAATTAATTGGGTTTTTCATGGAATTAAGTGGATTTTTTATGGGATTTATTGGGGATTTAATGGGATTTATTGGGATTTTAATGGGATTTATTGGGGATTTAATGGGATTTATTAGAATTTAATGGGATTTATTAGGATTTATTGGGATTTATTGGGATTTTATGGGATTTATTAGGATTTATTGGGATTTATTGGGATTTTATGGGATTTATTGGGGATTTAATGGGATTTATTGGGGTTTAATGGGATTTTATTTATTGGGTTTTTAATGGGATTTATTGGGGATTTAATGGGATTTATTAGGATTTTAATGGGATTTATTGGGATTTTATAGGATTTATTAGGATTTAATGGGATTTATTGGGGATTTAATGGACTTAATTAGGATTTCATTGGATTTAACGGGATTTCCTGGGAAAATTTTGGTCATTATTTGGGAATTCTCTGGATTTCCGCAAGCCCAAGCAGCTCGAGGGGCTCAAACCCGGCACCAAGGTCCCGGAATTCCCGGAATTCCAGGGGTTTTTAAATACCTGGAATGGTGGGGAGGGGATGGGGAAAAGTTTGGGGGGGATTCGGGATTTTTTTGGGGATTTTTTTGGGGTTTTTTTGGAATTTATTGGAGTTTTTTTGGGATTTATTGGGGATTTTTAATTGAAATTAATTGGGTTTTTCATGGAATGAAGTGGAGTTTTTTATGGGATTTATTGGGATTTTATGGGATTTATTGGGGCTTAATAGGATTTTATTTATTGGGGATTTAATGGGATTTATTAGGATTTTAATGGGATTTATTGGGGATTTATTGGGATTTATTGGGGATTTAATGGGATTTAATGGTTTTTTAATGGGATTTATTGGGATTTAATGGGATTTATTGGGGATTTAATGGGATTTATTGGGATTTTAATGGGATTTATTGGGGATTTAATGGGATTTATTGGGGATTTAATGGGATTTATTGGGATTTTATGGGATTTATTGGGATTTAATGGGATTTATTAGGATTTAATAGGATTTATTGGGATTTTAATGGGATTTATTGGGTTTTTAATGGGATTTATTGGGGATTTAATGGGATTTATTGGGGCTTAATAGGATTTTATTTATTGGGTTTTTAATGGGATTTATTGGGGATTTAATGGGATTTATTGGGATTTGTTGGGATTTATTGGGATTTTATTTATTGGGTTTTTAATGGGATTTATTGGGGATTTATTGGGATTTATTGGGTTTTTAATGGGATTTACTGGGGATTTAATGGGATTTATTAGGGATTTTGTGGAATTAATTGGGATTTAATTGGATTTATTAGGATTTAATGGGATTTATTGCAATTTAATCGGATTTTTTTTGGATTTTATGGAATTAATTAGGATTTAATTGGATTTGATGGGATTCATTGGGTTTTTATGGGATTTATTGGGGATTTTTTGGGATTTCTTTGGGATTTTTTGGCGATTTTTTTTTGGGGAATATTTGGGAATTCTCTGGATTTCCGCAAGCCCAAGCAGCTCGAGGGGCTCAAACCCGGCACCAAGGTCCCGGAATTCCCGGAATTCCAGGGGTTTTTAAATACCTGGAATAGTGGGGAGAGGGTGGGGAGAAAAGGGGAACAGTTTGGGGGGGATTCGGGATTTGATTTATTGGGGTTTTTTTTGGGATTAAATGGGTTTTTAAATGGAATTAATTGGGTTTGTCATGGAATTAAGTGGATTTTTTATGGGATTAGTTGGGATTTAATGGGATTTATTGGGGTTTTAATGGGATTTATTGGGATTTAATGGGGTTTATTGGGGATTTTATGGGATTTATTAGGATTTAATGGGATTTATTGGGATTTTAATGGGATTTATTGGGATTTTAATGGGATTTATTGGGATTTAATGGGATTTATTAGGATTTAATGGGATTTATTGGGATTTTAATGGGATTTATTGGGATGTAATGGGATTTATTGGGGATTTAATGGGATTTATTGGGGATTTAATGGGATTTATTGGGATTTAATGGGATTTATTAGGATTTAATGGGATTTATTGGGATTTAATGGGATTTATTGGGATTTATTGGGATTTTAATGGGATTTATTGGGTTTCTAATGGGATTTATTAGGATTTAATGGGATTTATTGGGATTTAATGGGATTTATTGGGTTTTTAATGGGATTTATTGGGGATTTATTGAGATTTATTGGGATTGTATTTATTGGGTTTTTAATGGGATTTACTGGGGATTTAATGGTATTTATTAGGGATTTTATGGAATTAATTGGGATTTAATTGGATTTATTAGGATTTAATGGGATTTATTGCAATTTAATCGGATTTTTTTGGGATTTTATGGAATTAATTAGGATTTAATTGGATTTAATGGGATTCATTGGGTTTTTATGGGATTTATTGGGGATTTTTTGGGATTTATTGGGGATTTTTTGGGATTTTTTGGGGGGTTTTTTGGGCATTATTTGGGAATTTTCTGGATTTCTGCAAGCCCCCAAGCAGCTCGAGGGGCTCAAACCCGGCACCAAGGTCCCGGAATTCCCGGAATTCCCGGAATTCCAGGGGTTTTTAAATACCTGGAATGGTGGGGAGGGGATGGGGAAAAGTTTGGGGGGGATTCGGGATTTTTTTTGGGATTTATTGGGATTTAATGGGATTTATTGGGTTTTTAATGGGATTTATTAGGATTTATTGGGATTTATTGGGATTTTATGGGATTTATTGGGTATTTTATGGGATTTATTAGGATTTAATAGGATTTAATGGTTTTTTAATGGGATTTATTGGGATTTAATGGGATTTATTGGGATTTAATGGGATTTATTGGGTTTTTATGGGATTTATTAGGATTTAATGGGATTTATTGGGATTTTAACGGGATTTATTGGGATGTAATGGGATTTATTGGGGATTTAATGGGATTTGTTGGGATTTAATGGGATTTATTGGGATTTATTTGGGATTTATTGGGATTTAATGGGATTTAATGTTTTTTTAATGGGATTTATTGGGATTTTAATGGGATTTATTGGGATTTAATGGGATTTATTGGGGTTTTTATGGAATTAATTGGGATTTAATAGGATTTATTGGGGATTTTATGGAATTTATTGGGATTTTAATGGAATTTATTCCCAATAAATCCCATAAAATACCCAATGAATCCCATAAAATTCCCACCAAATCCCATAAAACACCCACCAAATCCCATAAAATACCCAGTGAATTCCATAAAATACCCAATGAATCCCACAAAATTCCCAATAAATCCCATAAAACACCCACCAAATCCCATAAAATTCCCACCAAATCCCATAAAACACCCAACAAATCCCGTAAAATTCCCACCAAATCCCACAAAATTCCCAACAAATCCCCTAAAAGTCCCACCAAATTCCACAAAATTCCCAACAAATCCCATAAAACACCCACCAAATCCCACAAAATTCCCACCAAATCCCAGAAAACACCCAACAAATCCCGTAAAATTCCCACCAAATCCCACAAAATTCCCAACAAATCCCCTAAAAGTCCCACCAAATTCCACAAAATTCCCAACAAATCCCATAAAACACCCACCAAATCCCACAAAATTCCCACCAAATCCCACAAAATTCCCACCAAATCCCCCAAAATTCCCAATGAATTCCACGAAGCGACCGACGAATCCCATGAAAACCGGACAATTCCAGGATTTTTCCATGTTTTTCCCTGTCGTTCCCAGGTGACGATCCGGGCGTCGCGGGGGCAGCCGCGCTCGCTGCCGCTGGAAAATCCCGAGCCGGCGCCGCTGGGAGCCGGCTCCGACCCCCAGCCCCTGTTCCTGTACCCCCCCGGGCACAGGAGCGCGCCCCGCAGAGCCGGGAAAAAAACGTCAGTGCTTTTCCAGGAAAAAACGGGAATTCTGGGAAAAAAAATGGGAATTTTCTGGGGGAAAATGGGGGAAAAATCGGAAAAAACGGGGAAAAAATGGGGAAAATTGGGGAAAAATCAGGGAAAAAGTGGGGAATTTTGGGCAACTGGAATGTCCCCAGGAGAGGTGGAAAGAAAGGTCAGTGGTTTTCCAGGAAAAAACGGGAATTCTGGGAAAAAATGGGAATTTTTGGGAAAAAAATGGGAAAACTTGGGGAATTTTGCGGAATTTATAGGGAAAAATTGGGAATTTTGGGGTTCTTGAGCCACTGGAATATTGTCAGGAGAGCTGGAAAAAAAGGTCAGTGGTTTTCCAGGAAAAACTGGGAATTCCGGGAAAAGCCAGGAATTTTCTGGGGGAAAAAACGGGGGAAAAATGGGAATTTTTGGGTAAAATTGGGGAATTTTTAGGGAAAAAATGGGAATTTTGGGGTTCCGTGATCACCACAGCATCCTCAGGAGAGCTGGAAAAGAAGGTCAGGGGTTTTCCAGGAAAAAACGGGAATTCTGGGAAAAAACGGGAAAAAAATTGGAAAAAACTGTGAAAAAATGGGAAAAAATGGCAAAAAATGTGGTAAAGATGGGGAATTTTGGGGTTCTTTGGGCACTGGAATGTCCCCAGGAGTGCTGGAAAAAAAGGTCAGGGGTTTTCCAGGAAAAAATGGGAATTTTGGGAAAAAACGGGAAAAAAATGGGGAAAAAATGGGGAAAAATGGGAATTTTTGGGGAAAAATGGGAATTTGGGAGCCGGCTCTGACCCCCAGCCCCTGTTCCTGTACCCGCCCGGGCACAGGAGCGCGCCCCGCAGAGCCGGGAAAAAAACGTCAGTGCTTTTCCAGGAAAAAACGGGAATTCCGGGAAAAAGAACGGGAATTTTCTGGGGGAAAATGGGGGAAAAATGGGAATTTTGGGGAAAAAACGGGGAAAAAATGGGGAAAATTGGGGAAAAATCAGGGAAAAAGTGGGGAATTTTGGGCAACTGGAATGTCCCCAGGAGAGGTGGAAAGAAAGGTCAGTGATTTTCCAGGAAAAAATGGGAATTTTGGGAAAAAATGGGAAAAAAATGGGTAAAATCGGGGGAAAAATGGGGAAAAACGGCAAAAAAATGGCAAAAAACTGGGGGGAAGATGGGGAATTTTGGGGTTTTCCGGCCACTGGAATGTCTCCAGGAGAGCTGGGAAAAAAGGTCAGTGGTATTCCAGGAAAAAACGGGAATTCCGGGAAAAAATGGGAAAAAAAATGGGAAAAATCGGGGGAAAAATGGGGAAAATGGCAAAAAAATGGGGAAAATTGGGGAATTTTTAGGGAAAAATTGGGAATTTTGGGATTTTCCGGCCACTGGAGTATCCCCAGGAGAGCTGGAAAAAAAGGTCAGGGGTTTTCCAGGAAAAACTGGGAATTCCAGGAAAAAATGGGAATTTTTGGGGGAAAAATGGGAAAAAACAGCAAAAAAATGGGGAAAATTGGGGAATTTTTAGGGAAAAAATGGAAATTTTGGGGTTCCATGATCACCACAGCATCCTCAGGAGAGCTGGAAAAGAAGGTCAGGGGTTTTCCAGGAAAAAACGGGAATTCTGGGAAAAAACGGGAAAAAAATTGGAAAAAAATGGGAAAAAACTGTGAAAAAATGGGAAAAAATGTGGGAAAGATGGGGAATTTTGGGGTTTTCCGGTCACTGGAATGTCCCCAGGAGAGCTGGAAAAAAAGGTCAGTGGTATTCCAGGAAAAAATGGGAATTTTGGGAAAAAACGGGAAAAAAATGGAAAAAATCGGGGGAAAAAAAGGAACAAATGGCAAAAAAATGGGGAAAATTGGGGAATTTTTAGGGAAAAATTGGGAATTTTGGGGTTTTCCGGCCACTGGAATGTCCCCAGGAGAGCTGGGAAAAAAGGTCAGGGGTTTTCCAGGAAAAAATGGGAATTTTGGGAAAAAAAATGGGAATTTTTGGGGAAAAAATGAT
>JAVTVJ010002983.1:0-16706 GCA_034509425.1 Eopsaltria australis | reverse complement strand
AGGCTGCACAGGGGTTTCATGGTCAGGAATATGACTTGGCTCCTCTATAAATACATTTTTCACCTGCCCACTAGGCTGGTTCAGGCTCTCACAAGGACTGAGGCAAAGCACATGGAGTGAATAGCGGGGTTTTAGCAAGTCCTGAGCGTGATTTTTGTTCAAATTATGGCCATCTGAGAGGAAAAATTCAGTCTCTCACCTAAACCTGGTTTGGTGGTGACTCTTATCTGGCTTGAGTTCTCAAAGTTCCTGAGCGTGAGAAAGAAAACTCAGATAAAATCTTAAAACCAAGCAAAGCACAGCTCATACAAAGACCTTTACAAAACAGAGGGGAAATCCCCAAGGCACGTTTTATTATGAAAGTTAAGAACTGTCATTTTTGGCTGTTTCAGGCTGCGTTTTCTTTGGAAAAAGCCACATTCCAAGCGGGAAGGAGCCAGGCCTGGAACTCCCTCCAGCTGTGCTGCAGCAGGAGCTCCTCATTCCCCGTGCCACAGGTGCCTGTGGCACTCTGACAAACCAGGCAATGTTTCCTCCGAGGTTAATTCAATTTATGTTCAAACATAATCAATTATATGGATTTGGGACAGACATTTGCAGCGTGTTCAGGTGATAAAGGATGAGATCAATTACAAACACGTTTACAAAGGAAGGAAATGCCTGATGGCTTGGGAAATTTAGAGATATTGAGAGTATTTGACGTCTATATTAACTCAAAGCCCTAAATGGGCTGGGCTTGTTTACATTGCTGCAGTCTTATTACAGGGTGAATTTTACCAGCTGTCTTGCTGAGCAGTCATTTAGCCTTAAACTATAGTTAAAACTGTCATGGTTTTAAGCAAATTATATTGCGTAAAGTAATTATTTCCCGAACTGCAAAGAGGATCCAGGTAGCTCGTGAATCTCATTTCTGAAAAAATAAAAAAAGAGACAAGAAAGCGCCCTCCGTGGAAGAGCCGTGGATTGGGGAAGGGTTTTGAGCTCCAGAAAAGGCCGAGTCAGCTGGATTTTGTGAGCTGGGAACATCTGGGTACAGAACAGGCAGGGAGGGAACAGATTCCTGCTAAAGCAGCCTGTTCCTTAAACGCCTTGACCATCGATCCCAAAATACCCAGGCAGAACTCGATTTACCTTCCCAAAGTGTTCCTGCGGCAATAAACATTAATCCTGGTGATTAACACGCAGCTTTGGGCTGGCTGGATCTGAGGGAAAGCGCTAAACAGGCGTTTTGGGGGAAATAAATGGCAGTAATTATGGACTGGGCAGAGAAAGGAGGAATATTCTTCGTGTTTGGTCCAGCAGCGGCATGAAGAGCCCTCAGATAACCCCAAAAATACCCTTTGCAGCTCAAATTCACAGTGTGAAACAGCATCTTCCCTCAGAGAACCTCAAAAATGCCCCTTGCTACCCAAATTCCCTCAGAGACCCCCAAAAATGCCCTTTGCGGCCCAAATTCCCTGTGTGAAACAGGCCAAATTCCTTCAGAGAACCCCAAAACTGATCTTGACAGTCCAAATTCCCTCGGAGAACTTGAAAAATGCCGTTTACAGCCCAAATTCCCTCAGAGAACCCCAAAAATGCCCTTTGCAGCCCATATTCACAGTGTACAACAGGTAAATTCCCTCACAGAACCCTAAAAATGCCCTTTGAAGCCCAAATTCTCTGTGTGCAAGGCAGCTTCCCTCAGAGAACCCAAAAAATCACTTTGAGGCCCAAATTCCCTTAGAGAACCCCCAAAACACCCTTTTTGGCTGAAATTCCCTGTGTACGACAGACAGCTTCCCTCAGAAAACCCCAAAAATCCCATTTGCAGCCCAAATTCTCTGTGTGCAACACGCAAATTCCCTCAGAAAGCCCCAAAAATCCCCTTTGCAGGCCATTTTCCCTCAGAGAACCCCAAAAATGCCTCTTATGGCCCAAATACCCTGTGTGAAACAGCAGCTTTCATCAGAGAACCACAAAATCCCCATTTTCAGCCCAAATTCCCTCAGAGAACCCTAAGAACGCCCTTTGCGGCCCTCATCCCGTGTCCAGCAGGCAAATTAATTGCCTCAGAGAGCCCCAAAAATCCCCTTTGCTTCCCAAATTCCCTCAGAGAACCCCAAAAATCCCCTTTTCAGGCCATATTCCCTCAGAGAACCCCCAAAACACCCTTTTCAGTTCAAATTCCCTGTGTGCAACAGAAAAACTCCCACAGACAACCTCAAAAATCCCCTTTGCAGCCCAAATTCCCTCAGAGAGCCCCAAAAAATGCCATTTGCATCCCAAATTCCGTGTGCAACAGGCAAATTCCCTCAGAGAGCCCCAAAAATCCCCTTTGCAGCCCAAATTCCCTCAGAGAGCCCCAAAAAAATGCCATTTGCTTCCCAAATTCCCTGTGTGCAACAGGCAAATTCCCTCAGAGGATCCCAAAATCCCCATTTTCAGCCCAAATTCCCTCAGAGAACCTGAAAAACGCCCTTTGCGGCCCTCATCCCACGTCCAGCAGGCAAATTAATTCCCTCAGAGAACCCGAAAAATCCCATTTGCAGCCCAAATTCTCTGTGTGCAACAGGCAAATTCCCTCAGAGGATCCCAAAATCCCCATTTTCAGCCCAAATTCCCTCAGAGAACCCCAAAAATGCCATTCGTTTCCCAAATTCCCTGTTTGCAACAGGCCAATTCCCTCAGAGAGCCCCAAAAATCCCCTTTGCAGCCCAAATTCAGGGTGTGAAACAGGCAAATTCCCTCAGAGAACCCCAAAAATGCCTCTTATGGCCCAAATCCCCTGTGTGAAACAGCAGCTTCCATCAGAGAACCCCAAAAATGCCCTTTGCATCCCAAATTCCCTGTGTGCAACAGGCAAATTCCCTCAGAGGATCCCAAAATCGCCATTTTCAGCCCAAATTCCCTCAGAGAACCCCAAAAATCCCATTTGCAGCCCAAATTCCCTGTGTGCAACAGGCGAATTCCCTCAGAGAGCCCCATAGATCCCCTTTGCAGCCCACATTCCCTCAGAGAGCCCCAAAAAATCCCCTTTGCATCCCAAATTCCCTGTGTGCAACAGGCGAATTCCCTCAGAGAGCCCCAAAAAAATCCCCTTTGCAGCCCAAATTCAGGGCGTGAAACAGGCAGCTCCCAGCAGGGTTCACCGAGAAGCCCCAAAAAGGTGGATGTGATGAATGATTTTCCGTAATCTATTCCCAGCTCTGTCTCGCAGCCTCTCAGACTGTGGCCCGTGGGTGGCTGTCCCTGGGGTTTTCAGCAATCCCCAGCGAAGCGAAGCTTTTCTGCCTCATTGAGAAGCCGCCTTTCCCTTCCATCCTGAGCATCCCCAGCTCCTCCTGAACAACGAGTGCACGAACAAAAATTTTAGTAGAGTAATATTGAGCATTTATTAGAATTTTTATTATTAAGAAGGCGAAAGCAGCGCTGGGTGTACGGCAATATCTGCTAGGTATTTTTCTTTCCTTTTACAATGGGTTAAATGCTTTTAACTGTTGCATATTCATTAAGTTCAGGAGAAAATTTGCATTTCAAACAAGCCTTTCCCCCTGGTCTCTGCCTCTCTTCTGGCCAGAATTTTATCTCTTCAGGTGTGTGGACAGTGTCAGCAGAGAGCTGTGAATTGGCCTTGTCGTCTCTGGTTTCCCTTGAAATTCCTTTGCACTGCAAGTCATCAGCTCAAAAGACATTTATAGCTGTGTCTTTAAAAAATACATAAAAATAGAGATAAAATATTTAAAATAATAAAAATAATAATAAAAATATAAAAAATAATAAAAATAAATAATAAAATATAAATATAAATATAAAAATTAAACATAAATATAAATATAAATATAAACTAAATATAAATAAACTAAATATAACATAAAATATTAAATTAAAAATAATAATAAAATATAAATAATAAAATAATATAAATAATGAAAATAATATAAATTAATATAAATATAATATTAGATATTAAATATAAATATAAATATAAATATAAACATAAATATAAACATAAATATAAAATATATAAAATATATAAAATATTTAAAAAAATAACTGCTACATTTTCCAATATATCACAATTATCTCGAGGCTACAATTTTACTACAGTCTTGTTTCTACTTAACTGTATTTTATCATAACACTCGTTCTACAAAATACACAGAGAGCCAACATTTATCATTTACTCATCCATTACATCCTGAACCTCTCTCTCCCCAGCTCCCACTCCCAGACGGGTTTGAATTTCTGTGTGTGTGTGGCACCAAGCAGGGCCCATCTGTTCCCCTCCTCTCTGCTCTTTTCCATCTCGCAGCAAAATGTGGAATTCCAGCCCCAGAACAGTCCCCTCCTCAGGGTGGGGATGGCATTTGGGATTTGTGGGCTTAGTTTTTAAAAAATCCAGCAATTAAACCCCCATCAGCACAGCACCATCGACTGTCCACTGAGTGGCCACTACAGCAGCCCAGAATGGTGGAAATTAGGATTTTGAGGGGTATTAAAATGTTTTTTTTCCCCCCCAGAAAGCCAGGCCAGTTATTTAATGCAGGTCCTTCTGAAATCACAGCATGGCAGAGGCACAACGAGGCAAAATTCCCAGAGGGTTCGAGGCAAAATTCCCGGAGGGTTTTGGATCCTGGAAAGGGCAGGAGTCAGCTCTGGGTTGGGTGTTTGGCTGTGGGATGCGACAAGAGTGGCTTTGATCATCTATCAAAGTGTTCTCAGTCTCCCCCTGGGCCTCGGGGAGGAAAAACTGCAGCTGGAGCATCGATCAGCACCAGAGATCTGTCACCAGCAGCCTCCAAAACAAACAGGCATCAAAGCCCTGGAGAAAACCGGAGTTACCTGCACGAGGTGACATTGCCACCTCCCTCTGGGGCCGGGCAGAGGAGCAGGAGCTCTCCAGGGCTGGGGGGACTCTGTCTCTTTGAAATATTCCCACTCCCTCTGAGCCAGAAGCACCCTGAAGTCGGTGGGGGGCTGTTGCATCACCGAGCAATCACAATTAACTCTAATTACACTTCGCTGGCTGCCGAGCTTTGCAAAAATAACAAGGAGAAAAAAAAAAACCCAAAAAACCTCAGAAAAAGCAGAAGAGAGGCTCTTGCAACCCAGGTGAATTTTTCCAAGCTGATTGCCAACACTCAGGGTTCCCAAGGGCCTTTGTTAGCAGAGAAAAAGCACCAGACAAAGAGATGGAGAGAACAGGAAGAGTCATCTCCTTCCACATTTTAAAATAACCCAGTTAGGACCTAAAATTAGGGACACTCAGATATTTAGGGGCCATCACAGCTGAACATTTCTCTGCTTCCCTGGTGGGACAATGCCTGAGCAATCCCATGGGTGCTGGAACAGCGAGGAGCTGAATTTTCTGAAGTTTAATCAGAGTTAATAACCTGAGCTTGGCCAGGTGCTTTTAAATCCTGCTCCTCTCATCCTTATCTGTCCTGCAAAATATTGGATTTGGGGACATGAGCTGCTGGTGAGGAACAAAGGCCCTGCCACGGAATCCCTTTGAGCAGCACATCTTTTATCCCTGTCCACAACAAGGAAATTAAGAGAGTTTTTGTGGTTTCCAAAAATTTGCTCTGAGGATGGAGCGCGTGCACATCCCAACCCTTCATCCACGGACAAATCATTATTGACTCTCTGCTCCGAGCCTGGGTTTGCTCTCCAGAGAGCCCAGCCAATGTTTTTATAAACACTGCCACAGCAAATTTCGCTCCATTTGAATATGCACCGGTAGCATTTCGCCAGTCAGGTCCTGTGGGGATTGCACAGACCACGTTAGAGGATAAAAGCAACCGTGAGAAACGGCAATTGATTAAAAAATATTAAATATATGTCAGCTCCAAGCCCAGGGTAATCCAAAACTCTGCCCTAATTTTAGGCTAAGACAGAGAAAAGGCCAAAATGTGCTCAGTCCTCCACAGGAGATCAGGGGTAGATCAGATCAGGGGTAGATCAGATCCCTTTTCCAGCCTTCTGTCTCAGATTAGAATTTTCTGGTGATTGCTTTGGGAAAAAAACCAAATATTTTGAGCCCACTATTGACATTATTGATTCATGGGAGTAACTGCATCCTCCTGGCCCATCCTTGGGAATATGCAAGGAGAGGAGGATTCATTTCCTTCCCAGAGATATCAATACCCATCTTGGCTTGCGAAGAAATCTCACACCCAAGACTATTGATTTGCTGCACTTGAGATGAACTGGGCCAGTCAATTCCAGAGCTGCGTGAACAGATTGGGCTTGGGCTCAAACTCACCGGGAATGCAGCAGCTCTGGAGCACCAAAAACAGCTCTGGAGCACCAAAAGCAGCTCTGGGGCACCAAAAGCAGCTCTGGGGCACCAAGAGCAACTCTGGAGCACCAAAAGCAGCTCTGGAGCACCAAAAGCAGCTCTGGGACACCAAGAGCAGCTCTGGGGCACCAAGAGCAGCTCTGGAGCACCAAAAGCAGCTCTGGAGCACCAAAAGCAGCTCTGGGGCACCAAGAGCAGCTCTGGGGCACCAAAAGCAGGTCTGGAGCACAAAAAGCAGCTCTGGAGCACCAAAAGCAGCTCTGGGGCACCAAGAGCAGCTCTGGGGCACCAAGAGCAGCTCTGGAGCACCAAAAGCAGCTCTGGAGCAACAAAAGCAGCTCTGGGACACCAAGAGCAGCTCTGGAACACAAAAAGCAGCTCTGGAGCACCAAAAGCAGCTCTGGGACACCAAGAGCAGCTCTGGGGCACCAAGAGCAGCTCTGGAACACAAAAAGCAGCTCTGGAGCACCAAAAGCAGCTCTGGGGCACCAAGAGCAGCTCTGGGGCACCAAGAGCAACTCTGGAGCACCAAAAGCAGCTCTGGAGCACCAAAAGCAGGTCTGGGGCACCAAGAGCAGCTCTGGAGAACCCAAAGCTGCTCTGGGGCATCAAAACCTCCTCGGGGGTCCCAGGAATGGGGTGAAACACGATGTATCCCACAGCTGCCTGTCCCACAGCCTGTACCCACACCCTGGGTACCTCTTTCTGCAACTCGGGGACCCAAAAATGGCAATTTTGTCGTCTGGGGGGGACACGTTTCACTGGGCTTTGCAGCACCCAGAGCACCAGTCCTGCCCTCAGATCATCAGCTCCTGCTGCAGCCCCTGGCTCACCCTGGATGAGTCACTGAGTTCATTAAAGCTCAGCTCATTTGATGGGACACTTCCCGATGGGCTCAAACCACGGCTGTGTCCAGGGCCTGCATTTCCCAGGGCTGGATTTAACACCGTGCAATTATTTTTTATATATTATTTAACACCATGCAATTAAAAGCCAGCTCGTGCCAGGCCCTGAGTTCTTCCCCTGGCAGGACTAAGGAGCTGCCACACCCCAGCACAGGGCACAGAATTATCCCCCAGAAGCCAATTGTGACCAAAAATTCCCCGTTCTGCTGTTCTGCTGAGCAAAGCAAAGGCTCCCTCCGCACTCTGAGTGTGCACAGGAGGCTGGGAGTGCTGCTTGTTTTGGCAGAAGGGATGAGAAAAGCACAGAGCATCCGAGTTCAGAAGGCTCATTATGACTAATCTGCCTTCCTGAGCTGCAGGTCTTTTATTCCAGAGTCAGATCCAGGCCTGCCTTGGGAGGGAACATCTGCAAGGGATGGGAATTGGGATATTTGTACTAAAGGTGGCACGAGCTGCGGTCACAGGACTCTGCAGCAGAAAATGAAATGGGAAGTGGGACTGGAATTTTGACCCCTGACTGGGATTTAGCATTTCAGGTGTTAAATTTGGGGTGGGCTGTGGGTGCCACAGAGAAAGGTTGAACAGCTTAGGCTTATTATTGAATTTTCCTCACTCTCCTCCTCACCTGAACAGCGCTGACCCTTGATTTTTAGGAGCCTGAAGAAGCAGTGTTTTGGAGCATCTCCCATGAGCTAACAAACACCCTGCTCCTGCACTGAAACAGGGTGAGTTCTGCACCATTCTGAGCTAGTTTTTGTGGTTTTGTAGGCTTTTTTCTCTTTCTATGAGACCTGAGCAATATTTAGGAGTGTGTGTGATGCCCCTGTATCAATTAATCAGTGTTAAAGGGTTTGGGTGGGCCTTGTTTATACAGGAGAAGGACCTGAGTGCAAACTGAAGTGGTTTGCCCTGAAAATCTTCCTCATTTCTGTATTTATTGAATGTTGGTGCCAGCAAGAGACAGGCCTGACACAGAAAGCAACAAAGCTGTGATAAACTTGCAGGGAAGTTCATTCTACTGTTCAAGACTGGTCCTTAAAAAACTCAGCTTTATCCCAGGTGAGGCAGAAATGTTTCCTCTTCAGCATCTGTGGCCAACTCCTCCTCGCATCAGAGAAATCAAATTGTCACTCAAGACCCCATTGCTCTCTTCAAAGCTTTCCACACCAGCAGCCTCTGACAGAGCAGCAAAAGAACGAATTATCTCACTGTCAGGGGCTGATATTCCACTGCCATTTCCCTTGTTCTGTGGCGTGGTGCAGTGCAGGAGGCACCTGATCTCCTTCCTCCCCTGTGCTGCTCTGAGTCTTCTGTTACAGAGGCAAAAAAGAGAACACTTGGTAAGGAATTACAGGTATTTGCCGCAGGAGCAGCGCTCCACAAACCAGAAAAGCCCTGAAAAGAAAAGATTTTGCTCCTTATGAGAAGGTTGCACTTGCGGGCTTGAAGTTTCATTTTGTTTTGGCTTCAGGTTCAGGGCTGGTTTTCTTTTACCCGTCAGTTTTTCTTGTTATTGTGCTTTATTTTCTCCCGTGATTCATCTGACTCCGGGGCATTTATTGAAATCCTTGGTACGAAATGCAAGCGAAATGAATCTCACTTTCAACTTCCTAAGGACATCTCCATCACCTGATTAAAGCCTCCTGCAGTTTTTTCCAGCCCTTCCCATTACAGACTCGGAGACAAGGTGCATTTCTGGCAGAGGCAGATGTGATTTGTAGCACATCTCCCATCAGATCAGCCATTATTTTAATCCATCGTTTTCCAGGGGAAAGAATAAACACTCTTTTTCTTTAGTAGGACTGGAAAAAACCCACACAGAGATGAGTTTTACAAGCAGTTAAACGCTGTAAATCAAAAGGCTGAGGCAGATGGCAAAGAGTCGGTGAGACTCAGAGCTCGTCCTTTAAACACCTCACTCAATTCTCAGTTATTAAATTGCTCCTTTCCTGACTCAGATTGGAGTTGATTTTCTTATGGATGGCTGGATGGAAAATATTCTTGTGATACAACTGGAAGCTCAAGGAGTCGAGGACAGGACAGATTCTTCTTGGCCTCAGAGAAAGCATAAGCATCTCAAAGAAGTCTTGTCCATCCATTAAATAAATATATTTATTTTGAGGCAAGCAAAGTGTATGAAAGCTTTGCCGTTCTGCTTTCCAGGAGAAATAATTGTTTTTGCTGAGCTCATTTGGCTCCCTTGGCACTGCAAAACTCGCATAAACCGGATAAAGAGGAAATTATTGCAGTAACACTTGGAAAGTTCAGGAGAATTCCGTTTGACTTTAGCACTGAAGATGACTCAGAAAGTCAAGAGTGTGCACAGAGCAATTCGGGAATGCAGCATCCCAGGAGATTTAGGGTTCCACCATCCAGAGAGGCTGAAAGCAGCATTTGAGATCCACTCCTTTGGAGAAAATCTACCAGAAACTGAAGTTCTTTAAAGCCCCACCACAGAGATGGGTTTCACTGTGTTCTCTCCTTGTCTAGGTCTGTTTGGCAATATGAAAAATACATTCAGAAAAGGTTTTGAGCCATTACTGGGGAAAAAGAAAAGAGGAGCTTTCTTAGGAAACACCCTTCAGATTAGGGACTGCTAATGCTCTGGAAGTGAGCTAGTGTTAGGGATATTCACCTGTAAGAAGATATTAAAATACAGCAGCCACACTCTCAGGAAATGGTTTCTCTTGGTATTTGAATTGCAAAGAGATCTCTTTACCAGCACAGGGAGTGTTTAAACAAGGAACACTGCTGAGAATTCCAGCCGGGCTTTTTAGCAAATCCCCAGGACGTGCTGGGACTGGGGAGGATGCAGGGGAAGGACGCAGGTGAGCGATGCCCCTCCTCGGCAGTGCCCTGCTCCGTTACACCGGGGCTTTACAGCTGTTAACAGTGGCAGTAACACCCACAGCCCGCTCCTCACACACAAATCCTGCTTTCCGTGCCGGAGGGCCATTCCGTGCTTTGCCTGCCGTGCCAACAGCCACGCACACGCGGGGACAGCGCTAACCTTGGAGCTCAGAGGGTGCCAGCGCTCCAGGAGCACGCGAAGCATCCCCGGCTCAACATCCCTGGCTGAGCATCCCCGGCTCAACATCCCTGGCTGAGCATCCCTGGCAGAGAATCCCCGGCTCAGCATCCCCGGCCGAGCATCCCCGGCCGAGCATCCCTGGCTGAGCATCCCTGGCTGAACATCCCCGGCTCAGCATCCCCGGCTCAGCATCCCCGGCTCAGCATTCCCGGCTCAGCATTCCCGGCTCAACATCCCTGGTCGAGCATCCCCGGCTCAACATCCCTGGCCGAGCATCCCTGGCCGAGCATCCCCGGCGCTCACAGCCCCGGCGCTCACCTGGGAGTGCCTGCGCGGGGCAGGGCAGCCCGCAGGGCAGGGCTGCTCCCCTCCCCGAGGGGTTCCTGGGGGTGGGAACCCTTCTCGCTCCTCTCTGCGGGGCTGCGCTGGGAGCGGCTGAGCCCCGCCAGCCCCCCCGGCCCCGGCCCCGCGCTCCGCCCGGCGCTGTCCCGGTGCCGGGGCCGGTCCCGGTCCCGCATCCCCGGGGCTGGAGCCGCCCATCCCCGCCGGGCTGAGTCCGTAGGATTCGGGGGAGGAAACTTCGCCCCCTCCCCTCCCCGCAGCAGCGGCAGCGGCGGGCGAGGCAGAGAGGGAAGCGCTGCGGGAATTCGCATCCCGCGGCCGGCGCTGGGAGCTGGAGTGGAAACAGGTTGTTGGGATCTGTCCGTGGGAGGAAGGGGCGACTCTGCCCGGCCGCTAGCCAAGCCTGGGCTCTGGGAAATGGAGATGGAACCGCTGCCTCGCCAGCCCGCGGTGTGCTGAAGGAGATGGACAGCGAATTGCTGCGGGGGAGCCCGGCCCCGGGATCGCTGCTTCCCGGGAAGCTGAGCCGCTTCCCGAGCTCCTGAAGTTCCAGCAGTCTCTGGCTCAGCCCGGGGTTAACCACGGCAAGTTCCACCTGCACCGCTCCCGCCTGGCGGGGACCAGGCAGGTGATTTTCTTTCTTTTTGCTCCTCTGCTTGTGCGTGAATGCTGAACACCAAAAAGTCTGCCTGAAAGCCTGGGAGAGCTTGGGAAAAGCCACGGTGGAGAGTTGTGGTGATTTGGATATATTGGACACAAAGTACTCGCACCTCTGCTCGGGGGACTCATATGGCTTGAAGGTAAGAGATTCGTGTTGTGCTTTTCTTGCAGAAATTGAAATGTTGTGAATATCGCGGTGAGGGAACACAGACGGCAGTGGCTGCTGTGATCGCCACTGCCTAGAGATGTAAATAAAGACAGGAGAAAAAGGAAAATATTTGTCATTACACCAAAAAGCTCCATTAAGCTGTTCTCTTCCGTGAGAGAAGAGGTGAGAGCGGGTTTTCAAACTGAAATTCAGGCTGTCTCATTTCTCCATCTAAACCACTCGCTGCAAAGCAACAAACAATTGTTATTGTATGCTAAAGAGGCATCTGGAGTTGCTAAGAAGCTCGGCTCGTTTTTAGAAGTTTGATGTTTAACGCTGCTCTCACAAAGACACAATGGAGAGAGAGTGACAGGGAGAAGTGGAGGAGGAGGATGTGCGGAGAGGGTGTAATGTAGGTACATTCCAGTTCCCCAAGGAGCAAGATTGTTCAGTCAAATTGTTTCAGGGAAAACACTCTTTTTTTCCTCTCACCACACTCATTTTTTTTTACATTTGGTAAGGCAAGACTGGCATCCTTTCAGACTTAATGCTCAGCACTAGTCTGGGTGGAGAACAACCTTCCCCAGTGGAGAACAGGGGATCTGCCACCCTTTCCTAAGAACCCCTGGAAGGAAACCTCTCAGAAATCCTTCTCTCAATGCTGCAAGCAGATTTTGTGTGAGGTTTACAGTCACCTCTGTCTGATCCATTCCTGTTTGGATCTTAATACCTTTTTTTTTTCCCCATTGCTCCTCCAGTTCTAAGTTCCATCCAGCTCTTGGGAACCAGTAGAAAGTGTGGTTTTAGGGCAGGGAATCAAACACCAGGATGGTGCTGGGTCCTGCTCGGCGCTGGAGTATTTCTGGTGCAAGTTGTTGTCTGTAGGTTGTTTCTACACCAGATAACACATCCCCACTCGGTGATTCTCAAGTCTCTCTCTCGTCCCAACTTTCCCACACGCCAGGCATGGAGCTGCAGAGCTCCCAGCATGTGTGTGGAGAGTGAATCACTGCTCCTCGAGTGGAGCTCCAGGATAAAAAGGAAAACAGCTCGGGTTGTTTTATAAATAACCAGGGTTATAATAGAGCTGGTCAGAGAGGTTACACACGCAAAACAGCGCGGGTTGGGTTTCCTACGTGTTCAGGGTTTTGTGGAATTACTGCTCTTTAAACACACAGTGGTGTTAAGAACTCACAGCCCTGCTTTTTCATCTCTTTTGAAGTAATTGTTGGTAGTAATCTAGAAAAAAACCCAATCTCTTGGCAATATTTCTGACTTCATCAAGTAAAGACCACTGTAGTTTTTATCCCCCCCCCCCCTTTAACTTCTTTTCCATGCTGCAGAAATTGTTACATTCAAACCTTTCTTCCTTACATCTGAACAGAGTTTTGTGAAAGAACTTTTCACTGATTTAAAAACCACTGTGTAAAGTCTCCTGTGCTTTCCACATTTCCACCTGACTTCTGTGGGCACACACACACATTGTGTGTGGGAAAGAGGTTCGCTGCCACACTGGAAAAGAAAATGTGTGAGTTTTAGGCTTTAGAGAGAAGCCTGTGACCCCTCAAAAGCAGGGGAGCAGTCAGTGTGGGTGTATTTTAGGTGTCCATGCCCAAAGAGCTCCTTCCCTGTGCCACTCTGCTCCTGTGTCACTGTCACCCTGCAGGAAGGGCTTGGCCAGGGTTTAGATGGGACGAGTGGCCACACAGCATCCCCCCTGCTGCTCCCACACCCCAAATCACCCCGAGCTGAGCAGGTTCCACCCCTGAGCCTGCTCAGGTGAGGGGATTGATTGATTTGTGCCCACAGTGGTGCCAGGGGGGCGGCACAGCGTGGCCCCTCCGTGCCTGCCGTGCCCCCGTGCCAGGCACAGAGTGCTCTTCATCTGCTCAGCCCTGCTGAGAGCCTGACACCTGCCTGGCACAGACACTCAGCTCTGCCCTAATGGCACTCCATGGATGTGAGCACTCCGTGGATGTGAGCACTCCATGGATGTGAGCACTCCATGGATGTGAGCACTCCGTGGATGTGAGCACTCCGTGGATGTGAGCACTCCGTGGAATTGCTCGCCCTCGCCCTGCCCTGGCTGGTCCAGGCTGCAGGCACAGGACAGGGGTTAACACCAGGGACAAACCCGCTGGGAAATGCAGCTGGAACAGCAGAAAAACCTCACTCTCAGAGCAGCTCAGAGCAGGGAGGACCCGTGACAGAGCTGTTCCCCCTCCGAGGCACAGCCTGGCACAAAAAGCACCATTCTCTTGGTGTTCTTCTCCTCGAACCCGTCCTTTGCTTTAATCAGCAAATCCCCACCCTCCCATCCTCTGGCTGCTTCAGCTTTGGAGGTGTAAATCAAGCTGGTGGAACCACAGAATATCCTGAGCTGGGAGGGACCCACAAGGATCATTCTGTAACAATGACCAGGCACAAATTCTCTGAAACAACAGCCAAAAAAAAAGCCCAAACAACCCCTTTGATAAACACTTATCCTCAAGGTTTTGTAGCTCTCAGTTTCAGAACAGGATGGATTTGGCTCCCGCCCCTCACAATCCTTTCAGGATAACTCGTTTTCGATTTCACCCTCTGTGCACAAATTCCTCATGAACACAGAGGAAATCTGGGACTCAGTTTTGGATTTCCCACATGCCCAGGGTGGATATTCCAGTGCCAGGGGATGCAGGACAGGGAACACGTCCACCCTGAGCTGTAAGGCCTCCTGCCACAGGATGTCTGCATGCAAAACGTTCCCAAATGCTGGGGACACTGGGGAATTGCAATTCCAAGGGAAAGAACTCCACAGATTGTTAATAAATGCACAGAAAGCAGGCTGGCACAGCAAACAGTTGGGTGATGGGGGAGTGTTTGCAGAAATATCACAAACATTGCTCCATTCTCACACTCCTGCCCAGGCAAAGGCAACATTGGATAAAAAGATCCCAGGCTGATGGAACTTTGGCCTCCCAGGGTTATTTTTTAAAGGCCACAGGAGAAAACGCAGTGGGATAAATGTTAAAATGTATCAAGGGTCGGAATACAGATTTGGGAAGCTTTGTCTGGGATCAAACTTTGCTGTCTTTTACAAAGAAGAACTTCCAGTAACTCCTGGGGAGCAGGGACACTGAGCAGTGAGTGCCAGTGAGATCCCTTGGGGAAGGAGGAGGCAATTGTTTAAGTCCTGTCAGATGCATCATCCCTTGTGCTGTTACAAAACCAACCTATATTCAATCTGAAGTGATTGCTAATAACTATTAACTCCTCTCCCAATTGTTCCGCTTCAATCATGTTTTCTCTCGCTGTCCTTCACCTGGGTATTTTTAGAATTATCATTTATTATTTTTTTTTTGGAAGATGTGACTATGTGTTCAGTTGCTGCTTCTCTGCACATCCCTCCCAATTATCCTGGTGGGTATTTTTCTCTCAACCCCCCAGAACGGGTTTATTTCTGGTTTACTCTTCCCTGTTGGTTTCCATGTGGTTATGTGGGAGGCTGCACTTTCTTTATCAAAGCAGAGAGCCATGATTAGTCCATTCAGAAAATGTAAATGCAGCCTTATGTGTTCTGGAGCGCTGGGGAGAGGGAGAGACTGCAAGGAGCATTAAAAGCTGGGATAACAGAGCAGAGCACCGAGCCCTGCAGGGCTGCTGGGCTCAGGGAGGGCCACACTTCACATTTCTGAGAGATAAAATAAACCCCTGAGCTGCCTGGGGAAAGGAAATCACGGAGCAGCCCAAAGAGAGAAACCCTGAGCAGCCTGAGCTGGGCATCCTCTTGGATTTGTGGCTCCTTTCATTTATCCCAAATTTCTTTGTAGCCTCAGTTGTTCCAGTGTGAGATGTCCCAGGGTCTGCAGGCACTCAGTGGCTGATAAATAAATGTATAAATACACACATAAATACAGATAAATACACACATAAATACATAAACACACACATAAACACACACATAAATACAGACATAAATACATATATAAATCCACATAAATCCACATAAATACACACAAACACACACATAAACACACACATAAATACAGACATAAATACATAAATACACACATAAATACACACATAAACACAGATAAATACACACATAAACACACATAAACACATAAATACAAGAACACACACATAAACACACACATAAATACAGATAAATACATAAATACACACATAAATACAGATAAATACACACATAAATACACACATAAATACACACATAAACATACATAAATACATAAATAAACACACATATAAACACACACTCAAACACACACATAAATACAGATATTTGACTCTGCTCACTGCCCCAGGTTGCCAACTGCCAGCACTGGGGATGGATCAGCAAAATCAACACCATTGAGAGTGCTCTGAGCAATCTGCAGCTTCAGAGAGAGAAATGAACCCTTCAGCAGCAGCTCAGGTTGTTCAATCAGCTCCCCTGAATGCTGCAGCTGACACACTCCAGCAGAGAACTTTGAGCTATTACCTCAAATATGGCACCTTGCAAATTACTTGTCTAAACTCCATCCTATTTTGACATCTCAGGCAATCTGGAGCTTGAGCAAATTAAGATTCTCTGCAGCAAGCACTCTCTGACCCCCAAGCCCCTTTGTATCTGCTTATTTCAAGCTTTTGCATATTTGTGTGACAGCTGAGAAAAATGTGATTATCTCTGGGATTACTGGAGTCTGGAATTAGATGTCCAACATTTGATCTGTTTTCTCTGAACACCTTCGAGTTCCAGCCTTGTCTCCACCCCAGAGAGGGGACAGGACTCCTCCAGCCTCCTGCTCTCCTTGAGACATCCCCACGCAGATCTGGGAGGTGAATTTTAGTCACCTGGGTTTGAAAAGCCACAATTATAAAGAACTTGCTAATTTAAAAAGCCCTTAAAAATAGCAACACCCCCCCCACATCCACATCCATATTGTTGAACAGGAAGAATCACTCATGTCCCAGTACATGAATCATTCATCACCCCCATGAGGTTATGGATGCTCTAAAAATGTGTTTGTGAGTACTGAAATGGTGATTATAATAAATACTACAGGAATACTTCAGCCCACCATGTCCAGGCATGTGTAAAGCTCCTCATTTGCACTTTGATGGCAAAACTGTAAGAATTAGAGGGTTTTATTTTCTCTCACTAACTCGGGAGTCAAAAAGTCAACAGCAGAATTTCCGTATGAGTGGAGTCCTACATATTGGTTTGTTTTAATTTGTAAAGCAGGTGGTGATCCATGCCTGGGGCCTGTGCTGTATAACAGGAGGTTATTAAAGCATTATTATAAAGCATTATTATTATTATTACTATTATTATTAATTTTTAAATTATTTTTATTA
>JAVTVJ010002982.1:0-46382 GCA_034509425.1 Eopsaltria australis | reverse complement strand
ACACAACCTACATTGGCTGGACCCAAACATGCTCATCTGTAGCTCAGTTACCAAGAGACACCAATAGCAATATCCAATCTGTTCCCAAAGAAACCCACTGGAGAGCCACAGCTGGGACTAGGAGGCACACAGCCTTGGTGGGAGCAGTTTGCCATTTCTGAGTGCACAACATATGCTGATTTTACTCTTCAGGGAAAGAAATGTGTTTTTAATCCACCTGTTGGGTTGGGCTGGGCTGTTGCTCCTACGCAGACAGGCTGCGAGCCCCTCAGCCCTCCTTGCTATGTGCCCTTCTGGATTCTAAAAAGTCCTTGAAACACCCTCAGCCCAGTGTCACTGGGTACATCAGAGTCTGCCCAATGAAGCCCTTTCTGAAGAGCCCCTGGAGAGCAACAACAGGAAACACAGCAGGAACTGCACAAGGGAAAACACTGTGGAAGTTACCTCAGAGAAACAAAAAACCCACGGCACTCCAAACAAAAACCCCAAAGCCAACCAACCAGAAACCCAACCAAGAAACCTCTGGAAAGTTACATTAAAATTGATAATTTTTTTACCTGAATCCCAATGCACCTTTCCTGTGACAGACAGACGCAGTCTGTGGGTTTTCCCAGGATCAAACACTGAGCAGGAATGCCACATGCCTGCCCAGGTAGTACAGGCTTGGTCAGCTGCTGGGTGGTCCAGAAGTCACCTGCGAACTGCACTGAACTCTGAAGTTTTAGTGTCACGGTGGGACCTTCTGCACCCACCACTGGCACTGGCTGGGATTTGCTCCCACAGCCCCTCAGGTGTTCCCACAGCCCTTCAGGTGCTGTTCTACTCAGCTGTCCCTGGTTTATTCCTGCTGGGCTGGAATTCCCACATACCAGAGAGGAGCAACTCTCACAGCTGAGCATCTACCTAAGAGGTACCGGATTGAGGGAGGGCTTGGCTTTGCATTTCTGAAAACTGTTTTAAACATTAGCAATAAAATGTTTCCTCCTGTCCTGCTTCCCACCTGCCCAGCCTTTTCCCCACATCTGTGATGAAGAATCAGGGGGCCTTTTCAGGAGCCTCCAGCAGGCACAGGGGACACGAGCTGTCACAGAATCACCGGGATGCAATTTGAGCCAGGCCAGAGCAGAAGCTGTGAGGGAGGACAGACCCACCTGTGCCCAACAGGGGCACACAGACCACGTTCACATTCCTCTGCTCCACGCTGCAAACACGGCTCATCCTAAAAGCAGAAACCCTTCCTTGGAACGAATGCAAATTTGGCTTTCCCAGTGCTCTTTTCCCTGATCCCGGACTAAGATGAGATCCAGGGTCACAGCAACTGACAAAGGTCCCAAAGCTTATGTCCCTTCTGCCTTGCGCAGACTAGATTTGGTATTTCTGCTCTGGGAATTGCCCCACTGGGAACAGGACACACTCCTGCAGGCATGCTGGCTGACAGGTGGGGCAGCCTAGATAGGAGAGATGAGACACCTCATATTGCACTCATATGCTTTTAAACCATCCCATCTTTCCCACCTGGAAGTGGATGAGAATCAAAATCCTCTTGGGCGTAAGACAAAACATTCCCTCCAACACTGCCAGTTTACTCCTTGGTATTTCTCTGAATGTGGATATAACAAGCTGAGCCAAATGAAGCTGATAACATGGAAGAGACTGAAGCAGAGAGAGGCTGTTGTGGTTTGACACTGGCCAAACGCCAGGCACCCACAAAAGTCACTCACTCACTCACTCACTCACTCACTCACTCACTCACTCACTCACTCACTCACCCTCCCCTGCCTCAGCTGGGCAAAAAAAATTAAACAAAGGGTTCCTGAGTTGAGATAAGGACTCAGAGAAAACACTCCAAGGGGAAAACAGGCTCAGCTTAGAAGTACAAAGTGAATTAATTACTAACAAAGTTAGAGGAGGATAATGAGAAGTAAAATGAGCCTTTAAAAACACCTCTTTTCCCCCAGCCCCTCCCTCCTTCCCACTGACAGTGCAGGGAGTGTTTTCTTCCAGTCCTTATCTCAGCTCATGAACCCTTTGTTAATTTTTTCTCTCCTCTATCCAGCTAAGGCAGGGAAGAGTGAGTGAGTGAGTGAGTGAGTGAGTGAGTGACTTTTGTGGGTGCCCGGTGTTTGGCCAGTGTCAAACCATGACAGAGGCATGAGTCTGGAAGGAAGCAGCTTGCACTGTGCTTGTTTCATTGCAGAAGCTTCACATAATTTGCTGGGAAGAGGCCGACTCTGCCATGGCACTGTCCCCGCCACCAGCCTTCATCCACCATCTCAATGTGTGTGATTGTGTCATCAGGATCAAAAGAAATCTCATCATCTCCATCTGCAAAAATTGTCAAGAGACGACAGTCACAATGCAAAGAGAACCCCAGAGAGAGCTGGCTCACGTTCCTCCTCCCACCTTGCCCCAGGCAGGAGAAGATGGAACAAGTGCTCTGATAACCCCCAAGAGTTTACCTCACCCAACCCCCATCCAACAGCACAGATAAAGCAGAGAAAGAGCAAGACCTCACAGGTGAAAGATGAAGTTCCTTTGTTCCTGTCCTGGTTTGGGGCAGGACAAGGCTAATTGTTTGCAGTGGCTGGGAGGGGCCATGGCCAAGACACGGAGGTTATTCTATACCACCTCATGCCATTGCCAGGGGTGGGGAAAAGGGACTCTCGATTCCGAGGAAGACAGGATTCCTTCTGGTTGAGAAGATGTGGTGGAGGGAGCCATCCAGTATAATCTATTGTTGGGTGTTTTCCTGTGTGAATGATTTCTTTTCGTACACCTTTCATTATTAACATTGTTGCAGTTACTGTTCACTTTCTTATTGCCGTTTCCAGTCAATTGTTCTTCTCTCAACCTGTGATCTTTGCGGTTTTGTGCCTCCAGTTGGAGAGGGGAAATGACGGATGTTTGGTTTTTTTTTACTAAACTCGAGAATACCGTTCCTAAACCATGACAGTTCCCAAGCCAGGTCTCGTTCTGCTTCCCAGGAGGAAGACATTTAAACCTCCAAGTCACAGTCTTTTCCCCCCTGCTGATGCGGTGAACGCCCAGGTCCCCCCACGTGCCCGTGTCAGAGCCCCGCCGGGGCACAGCGCCTGCCCCTGAGTCCCGAGGGCAGACCCACCTCCCTGGTGATCGTAGAGAGCAGCGGCGCAGGTCCCGGCGTTGTGCCCCTCGTAAGCACTGTCCGTGTTCCCTGCAGAGCACAGCACAGACGGATGAGACAGCAGCTGAAGCAGCCACACGGTCCTGGTCAGCGCCACCCTCCAGCCCAGCTCTGGGGAAGCACACCCACACCCTGTCAACACGGAGAGGTGCACCACAGCCCAAAGCAAGGTGTGACTTCCCTTCCCTTCTTCAAGGAGACAGCTGGGTCCTGATCTTTCATGCTCCTCTCCCAAGAAAAAGGCTGGGAATAACTCCAACCTCTTCACTGCCATCTCCAATACCAGCAAAGCTGTGACGGAAGCACCGACAGCAGCCCGTGCAGTTTGCTCCTGTGCTTGGACAGAGGCTGCCTGCGCTCCTCACACGAGGAGACCCCAACAGATCAGGACTTCAGGATAAAAATTCCCTCTGGACTTTGTCCCATACATCCAGTGAGGTGAGTGGACAGGTACAAGCTCCCTGGGACATGGGCTCTTCCATCAGTACTCACCGAGATGGAGCTGGCTCTGTCTGGGCTCCTGAGGAAGGATCACCTCATAGTCTTCACCCCCATCTCCTCCAAAGTCATAGATGGCATCCAGCTTTCCCAGCGGGGCTGGCAGCTCCTCACAGTCAGCACCTCCACTGGTACTGTCACAGTAGTCGGAGGGCTCTGGCAGCTCCTCATAGTCTCCACCAACATCCAAACTTACACTGTCAGCGGGCTGACCCTGCCTGGGGACCTTGCACAGCTCTGCATCCAGATCTGCTGGCCTTGGTGGCAAAGTGGGTGGCACTTCTTCATCCTCCCTTTTGGCCTCCTGCCATCAGGTGGGAAAGTGACAAGGGAAGTCACCTGCAAAGCACCCACCACAGGCAGCTCTTCCCTGACTCCCAGCACCTGACACAAGGCAGCCCCTTTACTGCTGCCAGGGCACAAAGGGAGCAGCATCCCCTGCACACCAGGGAAACAGCTGAGCTACTTGGGCCATGCTGAACCAGCAGCTGGGATTGCTCTGGAGACCCTCAGGACTCAGGCATTTGAACTCTGTTCATACTTCACTACAGCCTGTGGCACTGCCACTGCACTGACCCACTCCCAGAGCTTGTCCCACGGGGCCAGGTGCTGTGCAGCCACGTCCCATCCCCATCCTAATGCTCCCCCTTATTCTTCCACAGCCTCTCACACGCTGTGGCTGTGCTCCACGTCTTCCTGCAGGGCTGCTCATAAGGCGCAGCCCCTCTCAGGTGCAATCCCTTCTGCCTGCTCCCCTCCCCAGCTCTCCCAGGCTGCCTTGGCACCTGTTCTCCTGGTGGCACGGGCTGCTCCGCAGCAGTGCTCCTGGGTACCCTTGCTGGCATGGCTGGAGGGGCTGCCCCAGTGTGCTCCTTCTCTCTCGGTGGGATTTCCTGCTGGAGAAAAGCCATCAGACTGCTCAGTCCCTTTGAGCGATGGCTGGTCACATTCCCAACAGAGCAACTCAGAACATTTTCCTCCACGTACAAACTTGCTCTGGGCCTGGGCACTCGCAGGCTGGTGACAACAGTGGGGCAGCCCTGAAGAGGAGCATATTGGCGGCTGGGGGGACAGCTTCCCTGTTAACACACCTCTGTCCTCTGAGTGCAGGAACAGCACCAGGTGGGAAGGCATGTAAACACAGTTGACATGTGGGCTGTGTGCCATCTCCAGTTTGCTGGGATGCATCCCACATACAGACTGCTGGGATAGCAGTGCTGGGGAGGAGTAACCACGCTTTTCAGGCACCAGAGGCAACAGAGGCCGCGGTCAGAGCACAGGCACCATGGTTGCCTGCAGGTATGTCCTTATATGACTGTTTGGTGTGCTGAAAAGGGAAGTCCAGTGACAGCTGTGAAGCGCAGTGGCCATTCTCGGCAGATGCAGGGAAGCAGTTTAGGCAGGAGGTTACCCTCAAGAGACCAGCCAGGACACGTAGCTGCATGGCTCTGAGGAAAACTCTGCGTCACGAGTCTTGGAGGACACAGCAAGACAGCCCTGGCTCACCTGCTGCCGAGCCACGCGGTGCTCCCGGGCCTGCCGCCTCACCCGCTCCTCCTCTGCCTGCCTTCTGCTCTCCTCCTCTGCTGACTTGGCCATGTGTTCAAACCGTGACCGAAGGCTGCTGGTGCCACTGGAAGCTCCTGTGAGGAGACAGCTGATTGACCCAGCCCTACGTCTTCCTTCCACCACACCAAGCATCCAGGAGAAACCCAGACCTCTGCCTCTTCCAGAGAAACTTGCAGTTCAGCCACCTTCTCCTGCCCTCCAGCACAGGTTAAACCCCCGTCCCACCACAGCACACACCTGCCAGCATGCCTCCACAGAGGGACTGTGAGGCCCACAGCTTCCTAAGCCCAGGGCCGGTACTCGGGTCTCACCTGCCTCCAGGGGTCTTGTTTTCTCCTAGGAGGAGGTGGGAGCTGCCATCTCATCAAAGCCAGCAGCACTCTGCCAGAGGAAGTGAAAGAATTGTTCAGCCTGTTGGGCAACGCCAGTGCTGCGTTTGGGTACTGGCGATGGCAAGCTTCGTTCCCAGGTGTGTTTGTCCTCACCTGTACACCTGCCCTGGCCCAGGGGAGGCTGCTGGCTGCAGTCCCCTCTTCTGACACCTCCCTGCCCTGGGGACGTGCCTGTTGCCCCCAGCCAAGCACACAGGTGTCCCTGCCCAGGAGGTGGCATTGAGAGCTGGAAAGGTGCTGTGGAGCCCAGTGGGGGAGGCTGAGCAGTCGCACAGGACAGCAGGGCTGGGGGCACTCCCTGTACCATGGCAAGGAGCAGGGGGCATGCCTGGAGGGTGCCTGGTCATCTCCCTCTTCCCCAGGCCCAGGGACACTGCACATCTGTCCCTGCACTCCCCGTGGCACCAGCCTGAAAGCATTTCCCTGCTGGATGCACGGCTGCCTCACCTGCTGTGTGTGAGCGGTGGCACAGGCTGGAAACCAGCACCTGTGTGTCAACACCTGCGGCATCCCTGGCTCCAGGAGGTACGGAGAGAGGCTGAACTCGGGCTAGTATTGGTGGGGAGGCTGCAGGAAAACCAAAGTGAGATAGAGAGGGCTTAAGGGTTTATCTGCTTTCGTGAGAAAACCACCTCACGCAAAAAGGAACCAGCAGGTAGGGCCCACTTTTCAGCTGGACACTTTACACCAGGTGCTGCCCGCAGGTGTCACAATAGGCTGGTGGCCGGCTGCCACTGCAGCCGTGGAGCCCTGACAGCAGCTCTGCTCTCCCTGCAGGAAACACACCCGAGCAGGCAAAGCAGCCCGCAGGCTCAGAACCAGGCGTCCACAGGTCACAGCAGAGGATTGGACATGCTGTGTATATGAGAGCGTTTGTATTTTGTGTGAGCCTTAGTCTGATACTGACTGTCCAGAGCTTTACCAAAGGGGAGTTCAGGCTGCCTGAGGGTCTGTTACGCTCTGCTCTGGCACAGTGAATTCAGCATTTCTCCAGTGCTTGAGGACCGGGCAATCAGAAACTTAAGTTACTTGCCCAAATATCCTTATTTTTACCATGTTTGTTTATGCTTCAGTAGACTCAGAAGGCACAAATTCACGTTCACTTTGAGCCAAACAAGAACTGCCTATCTCCTCTCTGCATCCTGCTTCCCCAAGGACCCACAGCCAGTTTACCAAGTCCTCATCTGCTTCTGCATGTTGTTTTTGACCACGTACAAGGTGTGCCTTCTGCCAATGCCCCTCCATTTGCTGTTGTTAAATTGTGCTAACAATATAGTGATAATTATATAATATAATAATAATAGTGCTAATCTCTTCCGAGGGCAGGACAACATTCCCTCTCTGTTGCTGACCCAGCCTACAAAGGCAGCATGGACAGGACCATGGGGGCTGTTTCAGTGTGTTTCTGTCCTCCCCTGCTTCCTCGAGCTCCCAAGGACACCAACGTTTGCGCCACACCGGGCACAGCACTGCGCCCCGCAGAAGGGAAAGGAGGTTTCAGGGAAGGCACCCTCACTGCCTCTTCCAAATGCCCCAAAGCCCCAGGATTCGCATCTTTTAGGCTATCCACATCCATGCAGATCTTCACCCAGTGGCAGGACCCTTGCTCCTGACCAAGCCTTCAAGGCAGCCTGCCAAGCACAGAATTGATCCCAGTGCCTCAGTCTGAGATGTGACTGTAGATGAGGCTTTGCCTGGTGTCAGCCCAAACAGAAAACCTGAACCAGCCAGCTGGGTGACGTCTTCCCACACACAGCAGACTGATCTATGCCAATCCCATCCCTGCTGGGGTTTGTCAAGGTGTGCAGGAGGATTTGGCACCTGAACAGACCATGAGGCACTCCTTGATAGGAGTGAGGAACCTGCAGAAGGTAACAAACAGCAGAGAAGTGAGGAGTTACTGACAGTGCCATGAGGAATTCCCTGCATTACAGTCTCCCCAGGCTGCATCCCTCTGCACCCTCTGGTATTTTACACTTGGCCAGTTCCTTCTTGCCACAGCTGAGCACTGAGCACTGGGATCTCACCTCCACCAGGGGAATCTCTCCTCTTCCAGCTGGGCGAAAAGCAGTGATTAGGAGGAAGAATTGCAGGCTGCAGCAGTCTTACCTTATCCACTCTATCCTTCTGGACCCCATAACGGCCTCCAAACCCCTTGGCATAGTCTGTATGGAAAAAATGTTATAGTATTTTGTATTTTGTGTGCACCTCTGACTTCAGTATGCTGTGGCCAGTGAAATGAGTTTGCATGTGTTATCTCTAGTTAGTTCCATGTGTGATGAGATACAGATAAAGCTAAAAGTGCTCTGAACAGTAGCTTTTAGGACTAATCTCTCCCTCCTTTCAGCCGAGGGCACAGGTGTGCAGGGCTGTAGCTGCCAAGGCACCGGGGTGAGAGGCCAGCCACTCCAGCTGAGAGGAGCGTGGCCTTGTTCAGTGAGCTCAAACATGCTGTACACAAGGCGCTCCTGGGACGTGCTCTGTGCTCACCCTTACCATGAGCTTATGGCCAGGAACGTCCCTCACAGGAGAAGCACCGCAGAGTCTGGGAGTCCTGATTCAGGGACTCACATTCCATCTCCCCCACTGAGCCAAGCTCACACCTGCTCTGCTCTGGTGCTTTGGGGCTCACTGTGTCTCAGCTGCTCTGCAACGCGCTGGACACATTCTGTGTTCAGCAGCTGGAGCTCTTACTGTGAACCACAAGCTCCAGGTCTGTGTGTGCTCCAAGGACACTGCTACCACCTCTGGCACCATTGCCTGACCTCTTTGGGATGCGTGGGGTTGCACTTCTTCCTGATGGTCCCAGCCAAGAGCATTCTTGTCCTGACGATCCCTCTGGACCCCAAACTTCCCACCAAATCCCACAGAATAGTCTTCAGGGATCCAGATCAGGGCATGGAAGAGAACAGACAAGGGAGGGAAGGAGATAAGTGGCAGCAGAGTGAGTTCAGGCTGTTCTCACAGGTTTTCTGTGCCCAGGACTAGGAGAACGACATGGAACAAAGGCCAGATTTCCCCACTGGTGCTGGAGCACCAGCCCTCCCTCCTCCCTGGGATATGACACCTGCTATTAGCACCTGCCTGGGCTTCCCCTTCACCCTTCCTTTGGTGACGTGCTGTCCAAGAGGTCCCTATGCCCACAGAACTCTTCTGCTCCTCTTCCTTTAGCCTGAACTCTTTCCAGCAGCCATGCACTGTGCAATGGCTTCCCTCACCCTGACCCATTCCCAACAGCTCCCTGTAGCTCTTCCACCATTCTTGCAGCAGGTTGCAAAAGCCCTGCAAAGTGCCCTATAGTCCCAGCGGGCACAGTCTCCAGCTCCAGCCCTGACATGGCCTGCTCCCCACCCTCAGCTGGCTCTCCCAGCTCCCCCAACTCCTCCAACACCCCCAGCCCTTCCAGCTCACCAAGCTTCCTCAGTTTCCCCTGCTCCCCCAGATCTCCCACCCCACCCCACTTCCCCACCTCACCTGGCTGCCGTGGCTCACCTTTCTGAGAGTCGTGCTTCTCTGCCTGGCTCTTGTAGTCAAATCCCACAGCTGCTTTGTCCACCTTATCCCTTTCCACTCCGTAACGGCCACCAAAGCCCTTGGAGTAATCTGAGGTGGTGTGTGGAGTCAAATGCTGCCCCCAGCATGGGGCTGGCAGGGAGAGGATAGGGAGCAGCACTGGGAAGGGCTACCAGGGAGAAGAGACAGCAGCAGGGATTATGGAAAACACCACAGAAAGTGAAGGGCTGGAGGGGACAGAGATGGCAGGGAGCACCATGGAACGAGGGCACAAGGCAAATGGGGGTCAGGGCACCAGGAGACACAGCAGGCCAGGAGGAAAGGAAGAAAACAGATGTGCCAAGGACAGCTCCGGGAGCTCTGTCAGCCAAGAAGGCAAAGCCAAGCAGGACCTGGGCACTGACAGCCAGGGCATCACTCCCTCACCCACCTCCAGAGCCAGGATTTCAGCCTCTGGTCTCCCAGCCTTGGGAAAGGGCTGTAGGTACACTGAGCCTCGGAAATACAGGAATGGCAAAAGGGCTACGTTTGCTCTAGTGGGATCTCAGCTTCCACAAGGAAGGAACTGACCCTGGGGACGGCCACCACAGCTGAACCCCCCTTTCTAGACCTCCTCCCACTCTTCTCACTGGCACGCTGGCCATTGTGTGAGAGCACAGCATAGTTGCCTTGTGCTTCTCCTTTTTCCACATCCAAACTAGCGATCCATTAATGATTTCAGCCGTGATCAGCTGTTTTCTAAGGACCACCTGGTTATTACTGACTGATTCCTGAGACGTTTCAGCCTCCATCCTGACTCCTGGCTGTACAGACTCCTCCTTTCACACACCTGCCTGCTTGGTCTCTAAACCCTGCCCTTCAGGAGTAAATTGGAGTCACCTCTCCCTGTTCCCTGATGCCATTCTCACAGGTCTACATTTCACGGGACTGAGTTGAGGCTTCTCCAACAACTTCAGCTGTACCCACCCATCTTTGTCCATCCATCCATGGATTCCATCCCTCCATCCCAGCTGCATTCCAGGATGTTCCACACCCGGATTCGCCTTTCCCAGCCACAGGAAATCACTCCCAGTTCATCCCAGTTTAACCCAGTTTGGGATCAGAGCCGTGGGGTTTGGAGGGAAGGGCACAAACCCAAACCCCAGCCCCGAGGGACACCCGGGGAATGGGGGATCCATCTTTTCACCCTCCTGGGGAACGCCTCCCGTGGAAAATGCCGCAATTCCCGGCAGGAATGGCGGGAGCCGTGCTGGAACCGGTCTGGTGAGAGCCTTCGGGGAGGGGAGGCCCTGGCAGCTCCTCCTGGGCAAGAGCAGCTCGTTAATTACCTGTCTAATTACCCCCACTCGCTGTTCTGCTCCGGGTTTAATGAGATCCAACCCAAACTGCGGGGAAGAGCCGAGGGGAGGCGGAGCTGGCGCGGATCCGGCTGGGAGCAGCAAATCCCGGCAGATCTGCGGGGTTTGGAGGCCTGGGAGGGTTCGGGGTTGGTTCCAGCTGTGGGGAGGGGTTTGGGCTCCAGTGGGGGGGATTTGGGGTCCCTGGGTCACCAGGCTGAGGGGGAGGGGTCGTGGTGTCCCGGTGGTTCTGGGTGTGGGGCAAAGCTGGGATCTGCTGCTTCCTTCCCGTGGAATTCCTGTGACCATCATCTCCCATCCCATGCCATGGATCCCATCAAATCCCTGTGACCAGCACACCCACTGCTGGCACCCACCATCTCCCATCCCATCCCATGGATCCCATCCCATGGATCCCATTCCATGGATCCCATGAAATCCCTGTGATGGCACCCACTGCTGGCACCCAACATCTCCTATCCCATTCCATGGATCCCATTAAATCCCTGTGACCATCATCTCCCATCCCATCCCATGGATCCCATGACCAGCACCCGTCACCTCTCATCCCATTCCATCCCCATGACCAGCTCCCATCGTGTCTCATCCCATTCCCATTCTATTCCATCCCATCCCATTAAATCCCCGTGACCGGCACCCAGTGTTGGATCCCATCCCATCCCATCCATCCCATCCCATCCCATCCCATCCCATCCCATCCCATCCCATCCCATCCCATCCCATCCCATCCCATGGATCCCATCCCGTCCCATCCCATCCCCATGACCAACACCTGTCACCTCTCCTCCCACTCCATTCCATTCCATCCCATCCCATCCCATGAAATCCCCGTGACCGGCACCCACTGCTGGCATCCATCATCCCATCCCATTCCATGGATCCCATCCCCATCCCCATCCCCATCCCCATTCAGGATAATCTCAAACCCAGCCCTCGATTTGATTTGAACTCCTCTCATCTTTGCCTCATTTCTCAGGACAATCATCCCAATAAAACTCCCCGCTGGCCCCTAAAATCCCATAATTTACAGCCTGATCCTATTCCCAGCATCCGGGGCGGGCTGTGGGAAGGGGAGACCACCGTGGCGGGAGCGGGACCGCGCGGCCGCCGCCGCCGGGTTTTTGGCAGCCGAATCTCCCTGGATTTCTCCACCTGGAGCTGGCAAAGTCAAAGGACGGCGCCGTCAAAACCTCACACGGAGTTTTCCGGCGTCTGGCTTTGAGGGGCCTCATTTGGGGAAGAGAAGGGAAAAAATTCCCTGAATCCAGACAGGGGAAAAGCTCCCGGGCCAGATGTGCCCAGATGTGTCTGGGGCTGCAGCTGCAGGCACCGCGGGGGGAGGGAGGGAGGGATTCATGGAAAAAGGGAAAGTCGGAGTCGGAGAAGGAAATGGATCCGACCGGGAAAGCTCCGAGGGGCCCCCCCGGCCCTGCACGAGCACAGGCGGGTGCCAGGAGCGGCTGTGGGGATGGAGCTCCCCAAAATCCCGTAAATCAGTGGGGGAAATGGGGTTTGGAGAGGGAGCTCCACAAATCCCATAAACTGCAGCGAGGTTTAGGGTGGAAAATGGGGTTGGAGTTAGGGAGGAATCCCACAAATCCCATAAATTGCACCAAGGTTTAGGGTGAAAAATGGGGCTTCAGAGAGGGGGGGGGATCAGGGTTGGGGAGGGATCTCCACAAATCCCATAAACTACAATGAGGTTTAGGGTGGAAAATGGGATTTCAGAGGGGGGGGATCAGGGTTCGGGAAGGATCTCCACAAATCCCATAAACTGCACAGAAGTTTAGGGTGGAAAATGGAGTTTTGAAGAGGGATCCCCACAAATCCCATCATAAATTACACTGAGGTTTAGGGTGGCAAATGGGGTTTTGGAGAGGGTGGGATCAGGGTTGGGATCTTCACAAATCCCATAAACTATGCCAAAGTTTAGGGGGGAAAATGGGGTTTTGGAGAGGGGGGTTTGGGCTTGGGAAGGGATCCCTCAAATCCCATAAATTACAGCAAGGTTTAGTGTGGGAAATGGGGTTTTGGAGAGGGAGGGATTGGGGTTGGGAAGGGAGCTCCACAAATCCCATAAACTGCAGCGAGGTTTGGTGTGGAGAATGGGATTTTGGAGCACAGGCTGATCCCAGAATGCCTGTGAGGGTATCTGGGGGCTGCTGGAGTGGGATTTGGTGCCTTAGGGTTTGTTTCAGACTTGGCTTCCACACAAGATCCCAAATCCAAAGGGGAACCGAAGGGCAGCTCCCACCCCGATCCCAGATGTCCCCGTGGTGGAGAAGGGGCTGGGATCGGGATATTGGGAATTCTTGGAGAGGACCCTGCCCCACAGCCACCCCGGCTCTGATCCCAAATCCAGGAAGGTCCCACCTGGAGGCGAGGGCTCCGCTCCGGATCCGGGCGGATCCCGGAGGCAAACACGGATCCGGGAGCTGCTTGCCCAGGGTGGAGCTGCCACATCCGTGGCCATGGGGACATTCCCTGTCCCTCCCTGTCCCTGGGATGGCACCACAGGTCCCCTCCCTGGGCCCTCGGGGATTTGATCCCGCTGGATTTTGGGGTTGGCCGGGATCTGGTGGAATTCAGCACGGGAGGAATGCAGGAATTGTTTAGTCTGGAGAAGGGAGGGCTCAGACATTCCTGCAGCAGGGAGAGGAACCAGAAGGGGCTGCGGGGAATCAGTTCAAGGGGATCAGGTATTTAATGGGAATTATTTAATGGGAATCATTTAAAGCAAATTATTTAATGGGAATTTTTAAAGGGAAATTTTAAAGGGAACTTTTTAAAAGGGAATTATTTAAAGGGAATTATTTAAAGAGAATTATTTAAAGGAAGTAATTTAAAGGGAATTTTTAAAGGGAATTTTAAAAGGGGAATTATTTAAAGGGGAATTATTTAAAGGGGAATTATTTATTTAAAGGGAATTATTTCATGGGAACTTTTAAAGGGAATTTTTGAAGGGAATTTTTAAAAGGGGAATTTTTAAAAGGGGAATTATTTAAAGGGGAATTATTTAAATGGAATAATTTATTTAATGGGAATCATTTAATGGGAATTATTTGATGGGAATTATTTAAAGGGAATTTTTAAAGGGGAATTTTTAAAGGGGAATTTTAAAGAGGAATTAATTTTTTAAAGTGATTTTTAAAGGGAATTTTTAAAGGGAATCATTTAAAGGGAATGAATTATTTAAAGGGAATTTTTGAAGGGGATTCAGGATTTCTGGCGGATCTGCCGTCGGCTGTGGGATGAGCAGACAGATCCAGCCCAGCACACAATCCATGGATTTCCTCTGGTGCTTTTTTTCCAGGAGTTGTTTTCCCAGCTTCTCCCAGCTCGGGAAGGGCTCAATTCCCTCTGGATCAGGGCAGTTTCCCAGCTCTAAATCCTGGCCTAAAACCTGAATTCCTCCTTCCCTCCGGGGGGTGCCAGGATCGGAGCCCAGACAGGGCCAGGCTGGGGATTTTGGGAAAACTGGGAGGACTGGATGGGTTTATCCTGCTCCAACAACTCCCTGGGGATGAGCCCAGCAGGATCCCCCTTCCAAGAATCCAAGGTTTAACATTTTAAAGATTGAACACTGACTAAATGAGGACCCTCGTGCTGCTGGGCACGGAGCTTTTCCATAGGGGAGCAGAATCCCACTGCTCCCTTTTCCCAAGGAACTCAGGAGAATCCATGAACTCAACTGGTGGCTCCTGCCTGGAAACGGAGCTGTGAAATTCCAGAGCTGTGAAATTCCAGAGCTGTGAAATTCCAGCTTTTCCTACCTGGACCCTGAGCAATCCCAGCAGGAGGCCGGGGGTTCCTCCTGGAGCCGCAGCTCGGAGCGGATCCCGGTTTTTCCGGACACATCCCCACTTCCCTCCCTCCTTCCCTCCCTCCCTCCCTTCCCATCAGCAGGACTCGGAGGAGGCAGAGGAGAGGCCCTCAGGAATTTAATGGAGCTTGGCACTGCAATCTGTACAGCATTTACAGAGCAGCCCACGCCGGGCCCGTGCGCACCCTCTGCCGCTCCCAGCAGGGACAGGCAGGGACAACCCCGGGATTCTGGGATGTGGCTCCCCAATCCTGCATTTCAGGATCCCAGGAGCTGTATCCTGCAGTTCACTCACAGGGAGGGATTTGCAGGATCCCAGATTTTCAGAATCCCGCTCTCCAATCCTGGATTTCAGAGCTGTCATCGCTTTGCTCCCACGCTGCTCTGCAGCGCCGTTCCCAAGCTGGATCTTTCCCTGGATTTTTCCCTGGATTCTTTTTTCCCTGGATCTTTTTTTCCCTGGATTCTGGACCGCTGGAAGCCGGCAGTGCTGCCACTCTGAATATTTACAACCTCTCCTCTCCTCATCTCCTCTCCTCTCCCTTCCTACCACGTACAAGAACCCCTTGCTTGCCTCCAAGTCCTGCTTCCCGTGGGGAAGCGTTGTCTCATTCCCAAAAGGCAACGAAACCCTCGGGATCTGCCTCGAAACCTTGGGATCTACCTCAAAACCCTTGGGATCTACCTTGAAACCTTGGAATCTACCTGGAACCCTCGGGATCTACCTCGAAACCTTGGGATGACGTCGAAACCTTGGGATCCACCTCAAACCCTCGGGATCAGCCTCGAAACCTTGGGATCTACCTCGAAACCTTGGGATCTACCTCGAAACCCTTGGGATCTACCTCGAAACCCTCGGGATCTACCTCGAAACCTTGGAATCTACCTTGGAACCCTTGGGATCTGCCTTGAAACCTTGGAATCTGCCTCGAGACCCTTGGGATCAGCCTCAAAACCTTGGAATCTGCCTCGAAGCCCTCGGGATCTGCCTCGAAGCCCTTGGGATCTACCTCAAAACCTTGGAATCTACCTCAAAACCCTCGGGATCTGCCTTGAAGCCCTTGGGATCTACCTCAAAACCTCGGAAACTACCTCGAAACCTTGGGATCTACCATGAAACCTTGGAATCTGCCTCGAGTCCCTCGGGATCAGCCTCATCTCCCTGCTACCCCTCTACTCACTGCTCCCCAACCCAAACCCTCCTACAACGTTCCTACAGCGTTCCTACAGCGTTCCTACAGCCCGCAGCTGAGCCGCTCTCTCCCTGCAGCGTCCCCTCCCAGCCCTTGGATTGCCCCAGGGTGGGCTGAGGGACACTTGGGGACATCGCCCCCCCCATGAAGGGAAATGCCAAATCTGAGCGACCAAAAAAAAAAAATACAAAAATAAAAATAAAAAAACCCCAATCAAAGGAAATAAAAACAAAACTCAAAACCCCCAAAGCCCAACCCTCCAACTGGAAATGAAAGCAATAAAAAAAACCAAATTAAATAGTTGGCAGGATACAAGAGTGAGACAGGAATGTACAAAGGACAGGCAGAGATCAAAGATTCCAGTAGGTGAACTGAGAACATCTTGAACCTGGGGTCTGGTTTTGGTTTTTAGGATTTTTTTTGTTGGTTTTTAGTGTTTCAATTCCCAGGAATCCCCAACACCAGAGCGACTTCTTCAAGGACTTTTACAGCATTGATCAAAACCCCCAAAATTCCGCTTCTTTTTTTTTTCCACGGATGCAGAAAGCTTTCCAAACCCCAAATTTGCTTTTCCAAACCCCAAATTTGCTTTTCCAAATCCCAAATTTGCTTTTCCAAACCTGTTAAGAGGGTTTTGGAAACCCCTCCCAGAGTGTAAAACCAGACCCCAGCTCAACAGTAACTGCACACCAGTAGCTGCCATTCCAACACGAACCCCGCGGTACAAAAATATACACGCAATTATTTATAAATTAACATTTCCCCCCCCAAAAGGAGGAACAACTCCTCATCTTTTTGTTTGGTTTTTTCCTTACACCAACGTTTCTTTCCTCTTCCCGCTGAGCTGCTTCTCCCTGCACTTCCTGTGGCCCGCTGAGGCTGTGTGGGATTTCAGCCCCGAGTCCGCGGCGGGGCCGCGCTCGGCCGCGCTGGGCTCCGGGATGGGATGGGTTGGGACGTTGGGAAGGGAGGGGTTGTTCTCCTCGGATTCCTCGCTGAGCTCCGGGAGGTTCCTGTGGAAGGGGGCGGCGGCGGCGCGGATGCAGCTCAGCCACTGCTGCTTGTGGAACACGTCGTTGGCCTGCAGCGTGTGCGACTGGCCCGGCTCCCGGAAACGCACCCGGAAAATGTTCTTGGCTGGGGATGAACGCAGCGGGGGGGAAGGAGATCAGTTCTGGGATTGGGATTTAGGGGTTTGGTTTGGTTTGGTTGGAATCATAAAAACCACCCCAAATCCTAAAATTCAGCAGGGACATGAAGATGGTTTTGGGATATGAAGGTGTTTCCCAATCCAAGCCCCAGGTGGAAATTCATGGCCAAAATCCAGCAGGGACACAAGGATGGCTCCTAACCCAAACCCCAGCCATGAATTCATGGCCAGCATGGATGGGCTGCTCCCAAAATCCAGCAGGGACACAAAAATCCAGCAGGAACACAAAGATGGCTCCTAACCCAAACCCCAGCTGAGAATTCATGGGCTGCTCCCAAAATCCAGCACGGACACAAAGACGGCTCCTAATCCAAGACCCAGTTGTGAATTTGTGGCCACCACAGATGAGCTGTCCCCAAAATCCAGCAGGGACACAAAGATGGTTCCTAAATCCAAGCCCAGTCTATGAATTCATGGCCACCATGGGTGAATTCCCACCTTGGATTAGGAAACATCTTGGGCTGGGTTTTGGATTAGGATTTGCTCCCAAAATCCAGCAGGGACACAAGGATGGCTCCTAACCCAAACCCCAGCTGAGAATTCATGGCCAGCATGGATAGGCTGCTCCCAAAATCCAGCAGGGACACAAGGATGGCTCCTAACCCAAACCCCATCCATGAATTCATGGGCTGCTCCCAAAATCCAGCAGGGACGTGAAGATGGTTCCTAATCCAAGATGTTTCCTAATCCAAGATGTGAATTCATGGCCACCACAGATGAATTCCCACCTTGGATTAGGAAGCATCTTGGATTGGGTTTTGGATTAGGATCTGCTCCCAAAATCCAGCAGGGACACAAAGATGGTTCCTAAACCATTCCTAAACTGTGAATTCATGGGCTGCTCCCAAAATCCAGCAGGGACACAGAGACAGTTCCTAATCCAAGCCCGGTCTCTGAATTCATGGCCACCAGGGATGAATTCCCATCTTGGATTGGGGTTTAGATTAGGATTTGCTCCCAAAATCCAGCAAGAACACAGAAGCATTTTCGGGATATGAAGATGCCTCCTAATCCAAGTCCCATCTATGAAGTCATGGCCACCAAGGATGAGCTGCTCCCAAAATCCAGCAGGGACATGAGGACGGTTCCTAAACCCAAGCCCAGTCTATGAACTCATGGCCACCATGGATCCATCCCTTTATCAGAATTCCCAAAAGCTCCTCGGAAGGAGCCTCCCATCTTGACATCTCCATCCATCCATCCATCCATCCATCCATCCATCCATCCATCCATCCGTCCGTCCGTCCATCCATCCATCCATCCATCCATCCATCCATCCGTCCGTCCGTCCATCCATCCATCCCTTGATCAGAATTCCCAACAGCTCCTCGGAAGGAGCCTCCCATTTTTTCATCTCCATCCATCCATACCTTTATCAGAATTCCCAACAGCTCCTCAGAAGGAGCCTCCCATTTTTTCATCTCCATCCATCCATCCCTTGATCAGAATTCCCAAAAGCTCCTCAGAAGGAGCCTCCCATTTTTTCATCTCCATCCATCCATACCTTTATCAGAATTCCCGAAAGCTCCTCGGAAGGAGCCTCCCATCTTGACGTCGCCGTCCTGGAGGTCCTCGAGGAGCAGCTCCTGCAGGGGGATGGGCTGCCGGTACACCTGGAACGCCTGGCGCTCGTTGCGCGTCACCGGCCGCGTCAGCACCAGGATTTCTTGGAAGAGGAAGACGTAGAGCTTCTGCAAGGGAAAGCATTCCAATGATTACCTTGGAAGCCGTGAGGTCACGCTTCCTGAGGGATTCAAGGCCGGGCTTATCTCCGGTTTCACCCAGCGCGACAAGGCCGGGATTACATCAGCGCCTTTATTGTTTTATTGATCCCTAGAAAGGGAATTGTGATTCCCAGATGTCTGGAGAGGGTGATTGGGAGTGGTATCACTGCTGAGAGCGTGGAATGACTCGTGCTGAGGAGTCCAAATTAAACAAGAATCAAAGTTAATCAGCAGAGAAAACACAGAAAGATCTGAGGTTTAAATGAGGATAAAAGGCAGACAAGCCTGGGTGGGAGGTGAGCTCCAGGCAGCCCAGCCCGAAACCAAACAGGTTTTTGCAGGAACCCTTTTGTTTGGAAGAGCCAAATTCCCAACTGGGGAATGTCAGAGCACCTGGAAGTGAACAGGGGTAGGATATGGGTATTTTGTGCTCATTTTCCAGCCTCCCAAAGGTTGATTGTGGAAACTCCCAGCAAGAAAATTTCCCTTCCACCAAATGCTTTCCCTCTCCTTTTCTATCCCAGATCCAAACCATCCCTAAGGATGGCAGGCTCCCAGTTGCTCTGAGTTTAAACCAAACAGGTTTTTGCAGGAACCCTTTTGTTTGGAAGAGCCAGATTCCCAACTGGGGAATGTCAGAGCACCTGGAATTGAACAGGGGCAGGATATGGGTATTTTGTGCTGATTATTTTCCAGCTTCCCCAGGCTGATTGTGGAAACTCCTAGCAAGAAAATTTCCCTTCCACCAAATGCTTTCCCTCTCCTTTTCTATCCCAGATCCAAACCATCCCAAAGGATGGAAGGCTCCCAGTCCTCTCAGAGTTTAAGCCAAACAGGTTTTGCAGGAATTCTTTTGTGTGGAATGGGGAATGTCAGAGCACCTGGAAGTGAAGAGAGGCAGGATATGGGTATTTTGTGCCCATCATTTTCCAGCTTCCCAAAGGCTGACTGTGGAAACTCCCAGCAGGAAACTTTCCCTTCCACCAAATGCTTTCCCTCTCCTTTTTTATCCCAGATCCAAACCATCCCTAAGGATGGCAGGCTCCCAGTCACTCTGAGTTTAAACCAAACAGGTTTTTGAAGGAATTCTTTTGTGTGGAATGGGGAATGTCAGAGCACCTGGAAGTGAAGAGAGGCAGGATATGGGTATTTTGTGCTGATTATTTTCCAGCTTCCCCAGGCTGATTGTGGAAACTCCCAGCAGGAAACTTTCCCTTCCACCAAATGCTTTCCCTCCTTTTCTATCCCAGATCCAAACCATCCCTAAGGATGGAAGGCTCCCAGTCCTCTCTGAGTTTAAACCAAACAGGTTTTTGCAGGAACCCTTTTGTTTGGAAGAGCCAAATTCCCAACTGGGGAATGTCAGAGCACCTGGAAGTGAACAGGAGCAGGATATGGGTATTTTGTGCTGATATTTTCCAGCTTCCCCAGGCTGATTGTGGAGCAGGAAACTTTCCCTTCCACCCTGAAATGAAGCTGCCACCAAATGCTTTTCCTCCGCTTTCTTATCCAAGATTCAAACCATCCCTAAGGATGGAAGGCTCCCAGTCCTCTCTGAGTTTAAGCCAAGCAGGAATTTGCAGGAATTCTTCTGTGTGGAATGGGGAATGTCAGAGCACCTGGAAGTGAACAGGGGCAGGATATGGGTATTTTGTGCTCATTTTCCAGCCTCCCAAAGGTTGACTGTGGAAACTCCCAGCAGGAAACTTTCCCTTCCACCAAATGCTTTCCCTCTGCTTTTCTATCCCAGATCCAAACCATCCCTAAGGATGGAAGGCTCCCAGTCCTCTCTGAGTTTAAACCAAACAGGTTTTTGCAGGAACCCTTTTGTTTGGAAGAGCCAAATTCCCAACTGGGGAATGTCAGAGCACCTGGAAGTGAACAGGAGCAGGATATGGGTATTTTGTGCTGATATTTTCCAGCTTCCCCAGGCTGATTGTGGAGCAGGAAACTTTCCCTTCCACCCTGAAATGAAGCTGCCACCAAATGCTTTTCCTCCGCTTTCTTATCCAAGATTCAAACCATCCCTAAGGATGGAAGGCTCCCAGTCCTCTCTGAGTTTAAGCCAAGCAGGAATTTGCAGGAATTCTTCTGTGTGGAATGGGGAATGTCAGAGCACCTGGAAGTGAACAGGGGCAGGATATGGGTATTTTGTGCTCATTTTCCAGCCTCCCAAAGGTTGACTGTGGAAACTCCCAGCAGGAAACTTTCCCTTCCACCAAATGCTTTCCCTCTGCTTTTCTATCCCAGATCCAAACCATCCCTAAGGATGGCCTGAGTCCAAGCCATCTCTGAGGGGAGGTTTGGGAGTTAATCAGCAGGGAACAGAGCGCTCACGTGTCCGTTTTTGTTCTTCAGCTCCCCGTGGCACAGCAGAGCTTTGCTGCCCTCGATCCTGGGATCCTTCTGCTTCTCATCCAGGTACTCCAGCTTGTCCAGGTAATAGTGGCACTCCGACTCGCCCTTCTTCACGTTGATGTCGGACAGCACTCCCTGGATGATGGAGATCTAAAAACCCAAATAAATAATTAGCAGGGGTTAATTAATTCCCTGAGTGATCTCTCCTCCTGCTCCTTCACAGCTCCGAAGGACGCAGCTGATCCCTCACTTTCCCTCTCACAGATTTATGGAATTCCTGAGGGTTTCAAGATTTCTGGAGCTCCCAAATCCCATCCAGGTTGCACTCCCTGGATGATGGGAGATCTAAAAACCCAAATAAATCATTAATAGTGGTTAATTAATTCCCTGGGTGACCTCTGATTTTGCTCCTTCAGGATTCAATCCATATGGGTCCATCCCTCACTTTCCCTCTCACAGATTTATGGAATTCCTGAGGGTTTAAAGATTTCTGGAGCTCCCAAATCCCATCCAGGTGGCACTCCCTGGATGATGGAGATCTAAAAACCCAAACAAATCATTAACAGGGGTTAATTAATTCCCTGAGTGACCTCTGACTTTGCTCCCTCAGAATTCCAAAGGATTCATTCCATATGGAGTCATCCCTAACTTCCCCTCTCACAGATTTATGGAATTCCTGAGGGTTTAAAGAACATTCCTGGAGCTCCCAAATCCCATCCAGGTTGCACTCTCTGGATGATGGAGATCTAAAAACCCAAACAAATCATTAACAGGGGTTAATTAATTCCCTGGGTGACCTCTCCTCGTGCTCCTTCACAACTCCAAACGATTCAATCCATATGGATCCATCCCTACCTCTCCCTCTCACAGATTCACACAATTCCTGAGGGTTTAAACATCCCTGGAGCTCCCAACTCCCATGCTGAGGTGAGAAAGCCAGGATCTACTCACGGCCTCCTCCAGGACGTGGATGTCGGGGTGGTCCTTGGGGGTGTGCCTGAGGATCTCCCTGAGGAGCAGCGGGTACTTGACCAGGCGGCTGCGGGGGATGTCCAGGAAGCTCCAGAGGTCCAGCTTGCGGCTGAAGGGCGACTCCAGGCAGCGCTGCAGGAAGTCCTGGACCCTCCTGTCCTGCTTCTTCTGGTCCAGCAGGGCCTTGGCTGCCAGCTGGTTGCTGCAGTAGCCTTTGTAGGCGTGGAGCCGCGGCAGCTGCGGGGACAAGAGGAGATTGAGGGGGAAGGAAAGTGGGGAAAGCGGAATTCACCAATGTGGAAAAAATCAGGGAGTTCCACAGCCCTCCCTGGGATGTTCTTCCTGAGGAAAAAGCTCAGGGAGGGTCCAGTGAGGAGGATGGGAAGGTGGAGACTTTGAAGCTCCCGAAATTTGGATCTTGGGAGGAGGAGGAGGAAGAGGATATGGAGCCCATGAAGCTCTCAAAGTCTGGATCTTGTGAGGAGGAAGAGAACATGGAGCCAATGAAGCTCCCAAAGTTTGGATCCTGTGAGGAGGATGAAGACTTAGAAGCTTCCCAAGTTTGGATCTTGCGAGGAGAACACAGAGCCCATGAAGCTCCCAAAGTTTGGATCTTGTGAGGAGCAAGAGAACAGGGAGCCCGTGAAGCTCCCAGAGTTTGGATCTTGAAGAAGAGGAGGAGAAGAACATGGAACTCATGAAGATCCCGAAGTTTGAATCTTGTGAGGATGAAGACTTAGAAGCTTCCCAAGTTTGGATCTTGTGAAGAGGACATGGAGCCCATGAAGCTTCCCAAGTTTGGATCTTGTGAAGTTCCCAGAGTTCGGATCTTGTGAGGAGGAGGAGGAGAACATGGAGCCCACGAAGGTCCAAAAGTTTGGATCTTGTGAGGAAGAGGAGGAGGAGAATACGGAGCCCCTGAAGCTCCCGAAGTTTGGATCTTGTGAAACTCCCAAGGTTTGGATCTCATGAGGAAGAGAAGGAGAACATGGAACCCATGAAGTTCCCAGAGTTTGGATCTCATAAGGAGAAGGAGAATGTGGAGCCCATGAAGCTCCCAGAGTTTGGATCTTGAAGAAGAGGAGGAGAAGAACATGGAACTCATGAAGCTCCCGAAGTTTCAATCTTGTGAGGATGAAGACTTAGAAGCTTCCCAAGTTTGGATCTTGTGAGGAGAATACGGAGCCCCTGAAGCTCCCAAAGTTTGGATCTCACGAGGAGAAGGAGAACATGGAGCCCATGAAGCTCCCAGAGTTTGGATCTTGTGAAGTTCCCGAAGTTTGGATCTCATGAGGAGGAGGAGAACACGGAGCCCATGAAGCTCCCAGAGTTTGGATCTTGTGAAGTTCCCAAAGTTTGGATCTCATGATGAGGAGAACACGGAGCCCATGAAGCTCCCAAAGTTTGGATCTTGTGAGGAGCATCTGAAGCTCCCAAAGTTTGGGATCAGTTGGGATAACACTCCTGGAATCCCACTGGGACAAAGACTCCCAGACATTTCAACCCTAAATCACCAAATCCCCCCCAGTCTCCAGGGAGGAATTCCATCCAACACAATCCCACTGTTTCCAGCACTGCCAGGATTTCCCTTCCAGTCCTGCACAGAACCCCAGAGCCTTGCAGCTCGTGGGTTTAAACCCTCCCTAAGCTCGGTTTTAGCCCGTTGATCCCCGGCTCTGGACTCACCCACTTGACGAGGATGGGCCCAATCTGCTCCACGGTCCCATCTGGCTTTGTGGCTTCTCCCAGACTCGCCAGTAAGTCTGGAATTCAAACAGAAAGAGGGATTGCAGCAATTGCCCAGGAGGAGCAGGAGAAAGGGAGGGTGAATCCCGAACCCCAGCTGCTCTCACCTTCGTGCAGGGGAATGTAGGAATCCAAGTCCCCAAAAATGTGGGTGAGCTCCTCCTCGGACATGATGGAGAGCTTCAGCATGGGGTCGTGGTAGGCCTGGCAGAAAAATCAAAATATATTCAAATGTATTCAAAACTGAGCTGATGATTTAAACCTGAGGGGATTTGATCTGAGAGGACTGGATCTAAACCTGAGAGGAGTGGATCTAAACCCGAGAGGAGTGGATCTAAATCTGAGGGGATTCAATCTAAATCTGAGGGGATCTGAGCTAAATCTCAGGGGATCAGATCTAAACCTGAGGGGATTTGATTTAAACCTGAGGGAATCTGAGCTAAATCTGAGGGCATTTGATCTAAATCTGAGGGGATCTGATCTTAGAGGACTGGATCTAAACCTGAGAGGATTTGATTCAAACCTGAGAGGATTTGATCTAAACCTGAGGGGACTGGATCTAAACCTGAGGGGATTGGATCTAAACCTGAGAGAATCTGATCTAAACCTGAGGGGATTGGATCTAAACCTGAGGGGATTGGATCTAAACCTGAGAGAATCTGATCTAAACCTGAGGGGGGATTGGACCTAAACCTGAGAGAATCTGATCTAAACCTGAGAGAATCTGATCTAAACCTGAGGAGGTTTGATCTAAACCTGAGGGGATCTGAGCTAAACCTGAGGGGATCTGAGCTAAACCTGAGGGGATCTGATCTAAACCTGAGGGGATCTATCAGGTGTAAAAGTGAAACCAGGAAGAGCAGCAGTGATTGGATGCTCAAAGATTCCCTCAGAGTGCAGTGTGGAGGATTTGCAACCAAAGGATCTTCCTGGTTGGACAATTCCCAATGGGAGAGGGAATCCCCAGTCCTTTTATGGCTGGGTTTGGTGCAATCACCCCAGTGCTCACATCAGCTTTCTGGGCCAGCTTTAAACTGGGGCTCCTGGGGCTCAGGAAGCTCCAGATCCCGTTTGGAGGTGCCAAAAAACCTCCTTATTCCCTGCAGGAAAAACCCCACTCACCTTCCTGGCCAGCTTCAGGTCCTCAATCAGATCCTGCTCGCCCCTGGACATCTCATAGATGGCCTGGGAGAAAGGGGTGAAAAATCCAGAGTTGCTTTTAATCTCACAGTTGGTTTTAATCTCAGAGTTGCTTTTTAAATCCCAGAATTCTTTTTTTAATCTCAGAATTCTTTTTAATCCAAGAATTGTTTTTTAGCCCAGAGTAGTTTTTAAGCCCAGAGTTGCTTTTTTAAGCCCTGAATTGCTTTTTTTAATCCCAGAGTTGTTTGGCATCTCCAAGATGAATTCCTCAAAGAATCCACAGAAAAATTCACCTTTTCCCATGGCTGCTGCAGACTTAAACTGAGCTTTAGGAGCACAGCAAGGCCCCACTCAAAGGTACTCCTTTCTCAACCAGGAAAGGGACAAAGCTCTTTATTTTATGATTCAGTGGCTGGACTAAAAACCACCCTCCAAGTGGTTCTTATCCATAAAAACAGCCTTTTATCCCATTTAGTCAGGCATAAATCCCATTTTTCAGGGATGAAATGGTATTAAAATTAATATTTCATAAACAAAACCATCTTCTGTGCATGACACCCTGAAGAAAATACAATTTTTGTGCCCCCAAGTGCAAATTATTTATCCCATTTAATCAAGGATAAATCCCACTTTTCAGGGATGAAATCATATTAAAAATAATATTTCATAAGCAAAACCATCTTCTGTGCATTACACCCTGAAGAAAATACAATTTTTGTGCCCCAAGAGCAAATTCAAGGTGGTTTTGACTGACAGGAACCTTGTGATTTGTGACTCCACCCACCAAAAAAAAAAAAGTAAGATTTTTACATGATTCCTGAAGGAGTTTTCCCCTAAAGGATGATAAATACAGAGGTTTTTGTTACCTCCTGGCGTTTGATCTCTTTGGTGCTCAGGGATTCTTTGGTGTTGACATCCAAGGTTTCTGACCAGAGGACGCTGCTCCTTCTCTTGGGGGGAGTGGGAGCAGAGGATCTGCTCCAGGATTTCTGGCCACTGCCGGGGGATTTGCTGTCTCCACGAAGGGAGAAGGACTGCAGGGACGGAATGAAATCCAAATAAACGCGGTTCTTCCCAGAGCCAACATTTCACAATGATTACAGCGTTATCCATCACCCATGCAGGGCAGGAAAACACACCCGGACACTTTTCCTCAGATCAAGAATTAATTGTTTTCCTCGAGCTTGGCAGCGCTCTCCATGCCCCTCTCAGGGACAGGAGGAGGAGGCATCAGGAAATAAATAACCCAGGATCACGAGAGGTGAATCAGAGCCACTTGAACTTTGCTCCGCAGGGTTTGCAGGAGCCACACGCCGCTGTTCCCTGCAGGAGGGAGCGCTTTTTCCTTGGAAAGCCCTGCAAGGGCAGCTCCCATCACGCTGCAGCACACGTGGGTGAGCCCTGGAGCACTTAGCAACTCTTTATCTTTATCTCAAGTTTAGTTTATTTTCTTTTACTTATCGCTCAACCTGTTTAGCCAGCACTTCCCACCCTCAAAGCCTCAAAAAAACCCCTCTGAGAAACACCTCCCAAACCGCACCCACCCAATCCTTCTCCCGAATTCCCGTTTTTCCCTCAGTTTGCACCTGGATGGTCTGCCCGAAGCGCCGCACCGCCCCGTTTCTGACGGGAGAGATGAGGTTTGCCAGGGAGGTGACTCGTGCCAGGGGCCGGACCCGTTTGGTGCTGGGCTCCTGCGAAAGCACACAGAACAAATTGTCCTTTTTTCATTTCCCTCCCTCCCCCCTCTGAAACGCCTCGGGGCAGGTTCCAAAAGCACAAAGCCACTTAAAAGGAGTGGCAAAGGCAGCCAGGAGAGCGTTTGGAGGCAGCCATTCGTCTTTCAAAGGCTGTAAATATTTTGTCTGTGCTTTCGGGCTGCAATTCAAACTGCAGAGGTTTTATTTGATTTTATTTTGATTTTTTTTGCTCGGTGTTAAAAGAGGTGAGAGAACATCAAAATAAGGCTCCAGCAGGGACTGTTATGCTTTGAACAGAAATAGATTCAAGTGGCAGCTGAAGACGGAGCTTCTCCATTTTCTCATCTTTTCCTCTGCCCCAAGAATGTGTTTTTCCATTTTATTTTAGAGAGATGAGCAGAGCAGAGCAGGGGGGGCCCAGCACGGCCTCAGCAGCTCCTTGAACAGCCACAAGCTGAACATTCCTGGCAGGGACACACAAATAAAGCTGAAAACCTTCACCTCCCGAAGTTTCCTGCTCCTCCTCAGTTTAAAACCTTCAGTTTGCTGCTCCTCCCGCTCCTCCCTGGTTTAAAACATTCACTTTCCAAAGTTTCCTGCTCTTCCCCAGTTTAAAGCCTTCACTTTTCCAAGTTTTTTGCTCTTCTCTGGTTTAAAACCTTCACTTTCCTGCTCTTCCCTGGTTTAAAACCTTCACTTCCTGAAGTTTCCTGCTCTTCTCCAGTTTAAAACCTTCACTATCCAAAGTTTCCTGCCCCCCCTGGGTTTAAAACCTTCACTATCCAAAGCTTCCTGCTATTCCCCAGTTTAAAACCTTCCCTTTCCAAAGTTTCCTGCTCTTCCCTGGTTTAAAACCTCCAGGTTCCAAAGTTTTTTGCTCTTCCCCAGTTTAAAACCTTCAGTTTCCTGCTCCTCCTGGGTTTAAAACCTTCCCTTTCCAAAGTTTCCTGCTCCTCCTGGGTTTAAACCCTCCAGTTTTCAAAGTTTCCTGCTCATCCCTGGTTTAAAACCTTCCCTTTCCAAAGTTTCCTGCTCCTCCTGGGTTTAAAACCTTCCCTTTCCAAAGTTTCCTGCTCTTCTCCAGTTTAAAACCTTCAGGTTCCAAAGTTTTTTGCTCTTCCTCAATTTAAAACCTTCACCTTCCGAAGTTCCCTTCCCCTCCTGGGTTTAAAACCTTCCCTTCCCAAAGCTTCCTGCTCCCCCTGGGTTTAAAACCTTCACTTTGCCAAGTTTTTTGCTCTTCCCCAGTTTAAAACCTTCCCTTTCCAAAGCTTCCTGCTCCTCCTCAGTTTAAAACCTTCACTCTCCTGCTCTTCCCTGGTTCAAAACCTTCACTTTCCAAAGTTTCCTGCTCCCCCTGGGTTTAAAACCTTCACTTTGCCAAGTTTTTTGCTCTTCCCCAGTTTAAAACCTTCAGGTTCCAAAGTTTCGTGCTCCTCCTCAGTTTAAAACCTTCACTCTCCTGCACTTCCCTGGTTTAAAACCTTCGGTATCCAAACTTTCCTGCTCCTCCTAGGTTTCAAACCTCCACTTTCCCAAGTTTCCTGCTCCTCCTGCAACCGCTGCCATTTTTCTTCCACCTTGTTTAGATTTGAAAGTTGAGCTTCTCCTTTTCTCCACCCGGGAGCTCTCGGCCCGACCCAAAGGCTGCCAAGAAAGAGGAAACGCCCCTGCAAAGTTTGGAGGATTCTGTTGGCAGCTCGACATCAAAACACCGAAAATACCGAGTGAGGAGGGCTGGGCAGGAAAGGTGGGCACGAGGGGGAGGAGATAGGCTCGGGATTAAAGTTGGGAAAGGCTGGAGGATTGATTTTCTGGTGCTCCCAAACATCTGGCACGGGGTTAGACGTGACTCAGCCTCATGAGACTCGAAGCTCAGAGCAGGACAGGGAAGCAGCCTTGATTTGGGTTAAAATCGGTGAATTACTGCTGAATTCCTGCTCTTTTTAAGGCAGGGAGGCTGTGGAGGCTTCTCAGCGCTGTCTCCACTCCCAGCCCGCCTCGAGAAGCGACAAATGTTGAAAAGAAAACTAAAAATAAAAGTTTAAAATTAAAAAAAAGGGGGAATAGGAACGCACGGAGCTGGATTCGAGTCGTGAGGCTTGAAGGAAATGGATGTGTAAGATCTGGTTTCAGCAAAGCGACCCTGCCCACACGCGGCGTTGGGCAACCCAGGAGGAGCAGGAGGAGGAGGAGGAGGAGGGGAAGGTGAGCTCAGCCTGAGCTCAGCCTTCAAACTTGCGGGGGGGGGGGTGAACGTGAAAAGCAACAATTTATGAGCCGTGCAGGAGGAAAAAAAAACAAACCAGAGCTCTTGGCACGGCACAAAGCTGGGCTTGGAACGTTTGGGGAGTGGCAGAGCTGGGAAGGGACCATAAAAATGGGGGAAAGCTGTGGAAGTGTCACGGGATCCTCGGCTGGGTTTAAGTGGGACAGAAGGAACTCCACCACTGAGCTCCAGACAGGGACAGGGAAAGGGTTGGAGAGTTAGGCCAGGCTTAAAGAAAACAAGGAATTGAGAGATGTTTCTGAGTGGAAGAAAAGGGAGGTATTGATGTCTAGAAAATCATTTATCAGTGCAGGAGGATAAAGGGACACTAAGCTGGGCTTCTTGGAACGTTTGGGGAGTGGCAGAGTTGGGAGGGACCATAAAAATGGGGGAAAGCTGTAAAAATGTCCTCAATCATGGGATCCTCGGCTGGGTTTAAGTGGGACAGCAGGAACTCCTCCACTGAGCTCCAGACAGGGACAGGGGAAAGGTTAGAGAGTTAGGCCAGGCTCAAAGACGACAAGGAAGGTTTAATTAATTACAGATGTTCCTGAGTGGAAGAAAAGGGAGGTGTTTACTTGTGGACAAGGACAGATCCGTGCAGGAGGATAAAGGGACACGGGCCAAGAGGAGTCCAGGGAATATCCAGACACGAAGCCGCCCACGGCTCCGGCGAGGCCAGGGCTAAAAATAGCCTGGAAAAGCAAAATGTGACACTGAAAACGAGCAGCGAGGAACCCTCAGGCCTCGGGGGAGGCTCGGACAGGTCGCTGGGGAAGGGTCAGAGATCCAGTGACAGGGAATGTGGGAATGCCTTCCCAGCTCATCTGCGCCGCGCTGAAGTGACACTCAAGTGACACTCAAGTGACACATGCACGTGCCCCAGGGCTGGCGGCAGGAATTCCTCAAGCCAGCTTAGCAAAAACGCTTTTTCCCCCTCTTAAAGGAGGAAAAAAAAATCCGCACTTTATGTCTAAGGCTGTTTTTCCACTTAAAGCAAAAAAAAAAAAAAACCAGAAACAAAACACTTTATTTCTGGGAGCTCCTCAGACACGGCTCGGCTGCCAAAAAAAACCCATCTGGTTTTCTCCTTCTCAAGATCGTTTGATGCCGAGCAGGGAGGAGGAAAATAAAAACTGAAACCCCCCCTGAGCTGGAAACTCCGCCTTGGCTGAGCCGTCTGAGCCCGGGGTCACGGACTCGCTGTAAGCCGAGACTGCGGGCGCTTCATTCTGCGGATAACTCGGGCTCGGCACGGGTTTTTTTATAGCTCGGGACTCGCGAACAATGAGTCTCCTGTCTCCACGCCGTCTCACAACAAAGTCCGCGAGGTTTCTGTAGCAATCCAGGGGTGTTACAGCACCCTGGGATAATTAAAACCCCCGCCAGGGTCAACAGCTCCGTCGGGAATTATTAATTCCCCACTTCGCTAATGAATACATCGCAGCCACTTAAAGCTAATTTTGTACAAGATTTCACCCCCCTGCGATTCCTTCAAGGTTGAACCTTGCTCGGAGAAAGAGCCAGGCTTAACTTTCGAGCAAGTTGGGTTTTTTTTTTGCCTCACAACCCTTCCCCCGCGCTGGGTAATAATTAGTGGTTTTTACAAGGATCCCTTAGTGCAGCGCAATTGCTACGTGTGCCACGCACAAATCCACAAACACCGTGAGCAATGGCAAAAAAAGGCATTTCCCCCCGAGCTAGTTCAGCAAAAAAGGAGTTTTAGTCAGCACAGGATGAGTAATTCCTGCCAGAAACCATCATCATCATCATCATCATCATCATCATCACCTGAGCACCTCCTGCAAGATTCACCGAGCCTCAAGACCTTCCCCAAACCCAACTCTCCACCAAAGGATAATTCCAGCTCACAGAGAAGTTTTTGGCTCAAACCGTTCTGAGTTTGAGGTGATTTTCTCTGCTCTGCTTTCTGTTTTTTTTTTCTCCCCCCAACATCTGGTTTCCCTTTTGCACACTGGGATTGCCCAAGTTTGGCTGTCGCAAAGCCGGGATTAGCAGAGCTCGGTCGGTGACTCGGCGCTGAGCCCTCAAACCCCACAGCCATGTCTGGAGACGCCTTGATTTTATTTATTTAATTCTTTTTTTTTTTTTTTTTTTTTTTTTAAAAACTTTTCCACCTCATCTCGCCACTAATCTGGGCAATAAACCCAGCCCAAGGCCCTACCTGGCTGCTGAACTTTTGCTCCTGTCGCAATTATTGCCATCTGCATAACAACACGCGATAAACACAACAACACTGCACTAAAACAAACAGCCCTCAAAAAACCCCACTAACCCCACCAGGGTTTGGTTTTTTGTCGGTTTTAAGCAGCCAACGAGCACCTAATTAGGAAAAATCCTGTCAGTGGAAAAAGCTGTGAGAGACACACACTGTTTTTGAACGAAAAGAGGCGAATTTAAAATGAAAAAAGGTGAATTTTTAATGAGAAACCTCCTGAGGGGGGGAGTGGGGCCAGGTGAGGCACCGACCGAGACTGGTTTTGACTCACTCTGTAGGGGCTATGAACTTAAATATATAAATATATATATAATATGCATATATGGATATAGAAGAGATATATACATATACGTGGACTGAAACACACACATATATATATTAAATATATATTTTTAAAATATATATATTTTAAATCGCTGCGTGAGGCGCCGAGAGTGGTTCTGGCTGCCTGGTCCCACTCTTTGGGGGCTATGACCTTAAATATAAATATATAAAAATAAAAAAAATATATAAAAATATATGTATTTTAAAAATATATAAATATACACACATTTAAAATATAAGCATACATATATATGGACTTAAAAAAAAATATATAGGGTTTTTGATATCGCCGGGTAGCCCGCGCTCCGCCCGCCTCGCCGCCTCCCCTCAGACGCGGAGGGCGGGAAGCTGAGGGGGCTGAGGGGGCGCCCCTTCCCCACTCTCCCCTCCACCAAACCCCCTTCTTCCCCGTGTCCCGCTCACCTCCTGCTCCCTGAAGTGCTGGTTCTGCGCGTCGATGACGCGGATAGTCCTTTTGACGGGCAGCAGCCCGCCGAGTTCGTCGTGCGCCACCATGGCCGCGGTTTCCCCCCCCCGCCCCGGCCCGCGGAGCCGCCCTCGCTCCTTCCCTCAGCCCGCGCTCATCGCGCTCTGAGCCCCGCGCGCGCCGCGCCCCCGACCGCACCGCGAGGGGCGGGGCCAGGCCGAAAGCCACGCCCCCTGGCCGGGAAAGCCACGCCCACACCGAGCCCGGGGCGCTCCCGGAGCCACGAATTCCTGCGGAATTATCCCAAAAAAATGTCCTGGACTCTCCTCAGCTCCGGGACGGACATCTGGGGTGGAGTGTGCAGCTCTGGGCTCCTCGGGACAGCAGGGGTGTGAGGATGGGTCAGGGCCTGGAGCAGCTCCGGGCCCAGGAGGGGCTGAGGGAGCTGGGGCTGCTCAGGGGAGAGGGGACACGGCTGAGGGGGGACAGCCGTGGGGATCAATATCCAATGGATCAATACCCAAAGGGATCAATACCCAATGGATCAATATCCAAAGGGATCAATATCCAAAGGGATCAATACCCAAAGGGATCAATACCCAAGGGATGGATCTTCCCATTTTTTGGGATTTTCCCCATTTTCAGTGTTTTTCCTGGCAGAACTCCCTCCCCTCCTCACTCCAACCTCGGCTGCTGCCGGACTTCAAAACAAATAAAAACAACAATTCCTGTCCAGACCTGCGCTTTAAAGCCTGGGCTGAGCTTTAGAGCCGAGCTTTGGGGCCGGGCTGAGCTTTAGAGCCGAGCTTTGGGGCCGGGCTGAGCTTTAGAGCCGAGCTTTGGGGCTGGGCTGGGCTCTCCCCCAGCTCAATTCTCTCTTTGTTAATTTGAGTTTTGATTCCTGGCACCGCTGCAAAAAAAAAAAAAACCCCAAAACTCCGGAGTTTGGAATTTTTGGGGTTTTTTAAACACAAATATTTTGGTTTCTCTCAGCAAATTTGAGCTCAGGAAGTTCAGGATGTCGAGGATTCCCAGGAATTTGAGATATGCTGGATTTAGTCCTGTTTTTTTAATTGGAATTTTTTAATCTCCTTGGAAAAAAATAATTTCCAATTTTCACCTGGAATTTTTCCATCTCTCTGGAAAAAATTATTCCTGATTTTTAACTGGAATTTTTCATCTTCTTGGAAAAAAATTAGTCCTGATTTTTACATTTTTTTTTATAACCTTGGAAAAAAAATATTCCCGATTTTTTAATTGGAATTTTTTCATCTCCCTGGAAAAAAATTATTCCTGATTTTTTAATTGGAATTTTTCCATCTCTTTGGAAAAAATTATTCCTGATTTTTAATTGGAATTTTTCAATCTCCTTGGAAAAAAGTTATTCCCTATTTTTAAATTGGTTTTTTTATCACCTTGGAAAAAAAGATTCCAGATTTTTACATTTTTTTTTATAACCTTGGAAAAAAATTATTTCCAATTCTTAAATTGGATTTTTTTCATCTCCCTGGAAAAAAATTATTCCTGATTTTTCATTGGAATTTTTCATCTCCTTGGAAAAAAATTATTCCCGATTTTTAATGGGAATTTTTCCAGTTCCTTGGAAAAAAAATGATTCCTGATTTTTAATTGGAATAATTTTGTTCCAAAGGAGATGGAAAAAAGCCAATTAAAAAATTGGGACTAATTTTTTTTCCCCAAGGAGCTGGAAAAATTCCAATTAAAAACGGGGAATATTTTTCCCAGGGAGCTGGAAAACTCCCAATTAAAAATCGGGAATAACTTTTATCCAAGGAGATGAAAAAACTCCCAATTAAAAATGGGGAATAATTCTTTTCCCAATTAAAAATTCCAGCTAAAAACCAGGAATTCCAGCAGGGGAGGCGCGAGGCAGGGCCGGGCACAGGGAGGTGACACCGAGGTGACACCGGTGATGTCCCATGTCCCAAAGCTCCTCCTGAGGCCTTGGGTGACCTTGGGGATGAGGCGTCCTCGTCCCCCAGCCCAGCCCTGACCTTGTGGGGACACTTGGAGGTGACACTTTGGGAGGTGACACCTTGAGGTGACACCTTGAGGTGACACTCTGGGAGGTGACACGTTCCTGGTGAGGAAGGTCCCTGGGTGGTGTGACAGCTCCAGGGCTGGCTCTGGTCCAGGGATTTGTGTCCTTCCTTTGGAGAAAGGGGAGGGTGACACCTTGGAGTCAACAATTCCCCCGCTGAGGGGAGCGGGTCCCAGTTTGCCCAGTCTGGGGTGGGCTGGGAGCTGTGGGGCAGCGGGGTCTGCACGGGTCAGCAACGGAGCTCGGGGTGAAACCCATCCTGAGGGTGGAGATGGGCACCAAAACCCATCCTGAGGGATGGACATGGGCACCAAAACCCATCCTGAGAGTGGGGATGGGCACCAAAACCCATCCTGAGAGTGGGGATGGGCACCAAAACCCATCCTGAGAGTGGGGATGGGCACCAAAACCCATCCTGAGGGTGGGGATGGGCACCAAAACCCATCCTGAGGGATGGACATGGGCACCAAAACCCATCCTGAGAGTGGGGATGGGCACCAAAACCCATCCTGAGAGTGGGGATGGGCACCAAAACCCATCCTGAGAGTGGGGATGGGCACCAAAACCCATCCTGAGGGATGGAGACCATCACCAATAACCCATCCTGAGGGATGGAGGTGATCACCATAAATCCATCCCAAGTGGTGGAATGATTGCCAAAAATCCATCCCGAGGGATGGAGATAAACACCAAAAATCTGTTCTAAGTGGTGGAGATGGGCACCAAAAATCCATCCTGAAGGATGGACGTGAGCACCCCAAACCCATCCCAAGGGATGGAGATGAGCTCCATAAACCCATCGCAGGTGATGGAGATGAGCACCACAAATCCATCTTGGAGTGATGGACACGAGCACCATAAAATCATTCCCGAGTGATGATCACCCTAAACCCATCCCAAGGGATGGAGATGATGACCATAAACCCATCCTGACTGGTGGAGATGAGCTCCATAAATCCATCTCAAGTGATGAGGATAAACACCAAAAATCCATCTCAAGGGATGAAGATTAACACAAAAAATCAACCTGTCCTGATTGTGGACACGAGCTCCATAAACCCATCCCAGGTGATGAAGATAAACACCAGAAATCCATCTTGGAGTGATGGACACGAGCACCATAAAATCATTCCTGAGTGATGATCACCCTAAACCCATCCCAAGGGATGGAGATGAGGACCAAAAACCCATCCCAAGGGATGGAGACAAACACCAAAAACCCATCCTAAGTGGTGGAGATGATGACCATCAATCCATCCTGACTGGTGGAGATGATCTCCATAAACCCATCCCAAGGGAAGGAGATGAACTCCATAAACCCATCCCAAGGGATGGAGATGAGCTCCATAAACCCATCCCAAGGGATGGAGATGAGCTCCATAAACCCATCCCAAGGGATGGAGATGAGCTCCATAAACCCATCCCAAGAGGATGGAGATGAGCTCCATAAACCCATCCCAAGAGGATGGAGATGAGCTCCATAAACCCATCCCAAGAGGATGGAGATGAGCTCCATAAACCCATCCCAAGGGATGGAGATGATCTCCATAAACCCATCCCAAGGGATGGAGATGATCTCCATAAACCCATCCCAAGAGGATGGAGATGAGCTCCATAAACCCATCCCAAGGGATGGAGATGAGCTCCATAAACCCATCCCAAGGGATGGAGATGAGCTCCATAAACCCATCCCAAGGGATGGAGATGAGCTCCATAAACCCACCCCGAGTGATGAGCTCCATAAACCCATCCCAAGGGATGGAGATCCCAATCCCTGTCCTTCCAGGAGCCTCAGGAACGCGGCCGTGCATCCCAGACCGGTTTGTCCTGCTCTGCTGCCGGGGGGTATCCACAGCATTCCATGGATTCCCATGGAGATCTCCACTTCCAGGAGCAAAATCAGGGAGCTGGGAAGAGCTGGAATGCCAGGAATTCACCCCATTCTTGTTTCCCTCTAATTTTTAAGCTGGGATTTCACTCCCTATGGAATGGATTTCATTCCCCGTGCCATTCCCTGCTCCTGGAAGTTATTCCTGGAAGGAATTCACCCAATTAAAACCTTCCCTGGAGGTATTTCCACCCCAATTCCATCATCTGATAAATCTGAGATTAACAAAGGATGAATTCCCAAGAAATCACCTCCAAATCCCAAAATTCCAGCATGGAAATTCCAGGCTGATGGAATTTCTTAGGGATAAAACTCAGTTCTTGAAGCGCCTCACGCCAGGGGAAACCAAACCCATCCATCCAAATTCCCAAAATTCCTTTCCATCCCCATTTCCTGGGAATTCCCAGCCTCTCAAACCCTCATTCCCAGCTATTTTTCCCGGGATATTTCCAGCGGGAAGGCGCAGAGTGGGGATTAAATAAACGGGATTTTTCCATTCCCATAAAAAGCCGAGCTGAGTTTCATAAATTCCAACCCCTGGATATTTTTATTCCAGGCCAAATCGGGAGCAGGATCCTGGAAAATGAGCAAAAGTTGGAGATGATCCAATCTGGGGACCGAAATCTTGCGGAGCCGCTCCGGAATCCGGGATTTATTTGGGATAATGGGAGCAGAAAAACCGGGATCAGCCAATCCAGGGATGTTTTTAGACACAAAATCCCGTTTTTTTTCGGGATTAAGGGAGCAAGAAGCCGAAAGTTGTGGGTTTTTTGGGATCAAAGTGGATTTTCAACTCCAGATTTGGAATTTATGCATGGGCATTGCCCATAAAATTCCCATGTAAAATTCCCACGTGAAATTCTCACCAAATTCCCAAAAATTCCATAAAATTCCCATTAAAAACCCATACAAAATTCCCATAAAATTCTCATATAAAATCCCCTAAAATCCCCTAAAAATTCCCACTTAAAAATCCCATAAAATTCCCATTTTAAAAACCCCACAAAATTCTCATAAAATCCCCTAAAAATTCCCATAAAATCCCCTAAAATTCCCATATAAAATTCCCGTTAAAAATAGAAAAAATCCCCAAAAATTCCCATGAAATTCCCATTAAAAATCCCCATAAAATTCCCATATAAAATTCCCATTAAATCCCCAAAAATTCCCATTAAAAATAAAAACAATCCCCAAAAATTCCCATTAAAAATCCCCATAAAATTCCTAAAAACTTCTCATAAAATTCCCCCCAAAAATTCCCATAAAATCCCCAAAAATTCCCATACAAAATTCCCATTAAAAATAGAAAAATCCCCAAAAATTCCCATGAAATGCCCATTAAAAATCCCCATAAAATTCCTAAAAACTTCTCATAAAATTCCCCCCAAAACTTCCCATATAAATTTCCCATTAAAAATAGAAAAAAATCCTCCAAAATTCCCAGGAAATTCCCATTAAAAATCCCCAAAAATTCCCAGGAAATTGCCATTAAAAATCCCCACAAAATTCCTAAAAATTTCTCATAAAATTCCCATAAAACCCCCCAAAATTCCCATATAAAATTCCCATTAAAAATAGAAAAAATCCTCCAAAATTCCCATGAAATTCCCATTAAAAATCCCTAAAAATTTCCCATAAAATCCCCAAAAATTTCCCATAAAATCCCCAAAAATTCCCATGTAAAATTCCCATTAATAGAAAAAATTCTCCAAAATTCCCATGAAATTCCCATTAAAAATCCCCACAAAATTCCTAAAAAATTCTCATAAAATTCCTATAAAATCCCCCAAAATTCCCATTAAATTTCCATTAAATTTCCATTAAAAATCCCCAAAAAATTCTCATAAAATTCCCATAAAAACCTTTGGGATGAGGGAGGCCAGGAGGGGTTTGGGAGGTTTTTTAAAGCTTGGGGAATGTTGGAATAAAAGGAATTTTTTTGGCGTTGTTTGGGGAGGATTTTTAGGCTGGGTGAGCCCTGCCTGAAGCCAGGGGGGTTTTTTTGGGAAGAATTCCAAGGATTTTGGGAGGAATTCCCAAGTTTTTAGGAGGAATGAGGTTTTTGGGGAAAATTCCAAGGATTTGGGGAGGAATGAGAAGGTTTTTGGGTGGAATTTCGAGGTTTTTGGGATGAGATGGATTTAAAGTTGGAAATTTGGGTTGAAATCCCCTAATTTTGGGATCAGATGAATTTAAAGTTGGAAATTTGGGTTGAAATCCCCTCATTTTGGGATGAGTTGGATTTAAGGTCAGAAATTTGGGTGGAAATCCTCTAATTTTGGGGTGAGATGGATTTAAAGTTGGAAATTTGGGTTGAAATCTCCTCATTTTGGGATCAGATGGATTTAGGGTGAGAAATTTGGGTGGAAATCCTCTAATTTTGGGATGAAATCCTCTTATTTTGGGATGAGATGGATTTAAGCTCAGAAATTTAGGTTGAAATCCCCTAATTTTGGGATGAGATGGATTTAAGGTGGAAAATTTGGGGTAAAATCCCCTCATTTTGGGATGAGATGGATTTAAGGTCAGAAATTTGGGGGAAAATCCCCTCATTTTGGGATCAGATGGATTTAGGGTGAGAAATTTGGTTGAAAATCCTCTAATTTTGGGATGAGTTGGATTTAAGGTCAGAAATTTGGTGTAAAATCCTCTAATTTTGGGGTGAGATGGATTTAAAGTTGGGAATTTGGGTTGAAATCTCCTCATTTTGGGATCAGATGGATTTAGGGTGAGAAATTTGGGTAGAAATCCTCTTATTTTGGGATGAAATCCTCATATTTTGGGATGAGATGGATTTAAGGTCAGAAATTTGGGTTGAAATCTCCCATTTTGGGATCAGATGGATTTAGGGTGAGAAATTTAGGGTAAAATCCTCTAATTTTGGGATGAGATGGATTTAAAGTTGGAAATTTGGGTTAAAATCCCCCCAAAAATGAGAGGAACACTCAAAGAGGGGTCAGAAAAAGGATCCTCACTCAAACCTCAGAAATCCCAATCCCAAATCCTCCCAAGGAGGAGAAAATCCTCTCAAAATGTGATTTTTGGGGGTTTTTTTTGCTCATTGCTCAGTGAAATTTGGGGCTCTGCCCTGGTTTTGTGTTTATTTGGTTGCTAAGAATCATCAAAATCCTCACCCAGCCCTACAAAAATTCCACCCTCTGCTGCTTCCTGCCTGACTCAGCCAGGCTGGAACAGCCCTGGGGGATTTGGGATCAAAACAGCCCCAAACTCACCCCAAAATCCAGGAATTAAAGGAGGAAAATCTGAATTTCCTGCCCTCTATTCCCATATATTTTATGGTATTTTATGGTAAATTATGGAGGAGATTTGGGATCAAAACAGCCCCAAAATCACCTGAAATTAAAGAAAAAAAATCTGTTTTAAAGCAGGAAAATCTGAATTTCCTGTCCTTTATTCCCATTTTTAATGGCAAATTATGGGGGGAATTTGGGATCATCAGGAGTCCCAAACTCACCCAAAATACAGGAATTAAAGGAGGAAAATCTGAATTTCCTGGTTTCCATTCCTATTTTTATTATGGGGGGGATTTGGGATCAAAACAGCCCCAAACTCACCTGAAATCCAGGAATTAAAGCAGGAAAATCTGAATTTTCTGTCCTTTATTCCCATATTTCTTATAGTGAATTATGGGGGAGATTTGGGATCAAAACAGCCCCAAACTCACCAAAAATGCAGGAATTAAAGGAGGAAAATTTGAATTTCCTGCCCTCTATTCCTGGTTTTGGTATGGTGAATTAGGGAGGGATTTGGGATCAAAACAGCCCCAAACTCACCAAAAATGCAGAAATAATTTGGTTTTACAGCAGGAAAAACTGAATTTCCTGTCCTTTATTCCCATATTTCTTATAGTGAATTATGGGGGGGATTTGGGATCAAAACAGCCTCAAACTCACCTGAAATCCAGGAATTAAAGCAGGAAAATCTGAATTTCCTGTCCTTTATTCCCATTTTTTAGGGTAAATTATGGGGGAGATTTGGGATCATCAGGAGTCCCAAACTCACCCAAAATGCAGGAAAAAATTTGGTTTTAAAGCAGGAAAATCTGAATTTCCTACCCTTTATTCCCAAATATTTTATGGTAAATTATGGGGGGGATTTGGGATCAAAACAGCCCCAAACTCACCTGAAATGCAGGAATTAAAGGAGGAAAAACTGAATTTCCTGGTCTCCATTCCTATTTTTATTATGGTAAATTATGGGGGGGATTTGGGATCAAAACAGCCCCAAACTCACCCAAAATGCAGGAAAAATTTGGTTTTAAAGAAGAAAAATCTGAATTTCCTGCCTTTTATTCCCAAATATTTTATGGTAAATTATGGAGGGGATTTGGGATCAAAACACCCCAAACTCACCTGAAATTAAAGAAAAAAATCTGTTTTAAAGGAGGAAAATCTGAATTTCCTGTCCTTTATTCCCATTTTTATTATGGTAAATTATGGGGGGGATTTGGGATCATCAGGAGTCCCAAACTCACCCAAAATGCAGGAAAAAATTTGGTTTTAAAGCAGGAAAATCTGAATTTCCTACCCTTTATTCCCAAATATTTTATGGTAAATTATGGGGGGGATTTGGGATCAAAACAGCCCCAAACTCACCTGAAATGCAGGAATTAAAGGAGGAAAAACTGAATTTCCTGGTCTCCATTCCTATTTTTATTATGGTAAATTATGGGGGGGATTTGGGATCAAAACAGCCCCAAACTCACCCAAAATGCAGGAAAAATTTGGTTTTAAAGAAGAAAAATCTGAATTTCCTGCCTTTTATTCCCAAATATTTTATGGTAAATTATGGAGGGGATTTGGGATCAAAACACCCCAAACTCACCTGAAATTAAAGAAAAAAATCTGTTTTAAAGGAGGAAAATCTGAATTTCCTGTCCTTTATTCCCATTTTTATTATGGTAAATTATGGGGGGGATTTGGGATCATCAGGAGTCCCAAACTCACCCAAAATGCAGAAATCAAAGGAGGAAAAACTGAATTTCCTGGTCTCCATTCCTATTTTTATTATGGGGGGGATTTGGGATCAAAACAGCCCCAAACTCACCTGAAATTAAAGAAAAAAACTCTGTTTTAAAGCAGGAAAATCTGAATTTCCTGCCCTCTATTCCCATATTTCTTATAGTGAATTATGGGGGGGATTTGGGATCAAAACAGCCCCAAACTCACCTGAAATCCAGGAATTAAAGGAGGAAAATCTGAATTTCCTGTCCTTTATTCCCATTTTTATTATGGTAAATTATGGGGGGGATTTGGGATCATCAGGAGTCCCAAACTCACCCAAAATGCAGAAATCAAAGGAGGAAAAACTGAATTTCCTGGTCTCCATTCCTATTTTTATTATGGGGGGGATTTGGGATCAAAACAGCCCCAAACTCACCTGAAATTAAAGAAAAAAACTCTGTTTTAAAGCAGGAAAATCTGAATTTCCTGCCCTCTATTCCCATATTTCTTATAGTGAATTATGGGGGGGATTTGGGATCAAAACAGCCCCAAACTCACCTGAAATCCAGGAATTAAAGGAGGAAAATCTGAATTTCCTGTCCTTTATTCCCATTTTTATTATGGTAAATTATGGGGGGGATTTGGGATCATCAGGAGTCCCAAACTCACCCAAAATGCAGGAAAAAATTTGGTTTTAAAGCAGGAAAATCTGAATTTCCTACCCTTTATTCCCAAATATTTTATGGTAAATTATGGGGGGGATTTGGGATCAAAACAGCCCCAAACTCACCCAAAATCCAGGAATTAAAGGAGGAAAATCTGAATTTCCTGGTCTCCATTCCTATTTTTATTATGGTACATTATGGGGGGGATTTGGGATCAAAACAGCCCCAAACTCACCCAAAATCCAGGAATAATTTGGTTTTAAAGCAGGAAAAATTGAATTTCCTGCCCTTTACTCCCATTTTTATTATAAATTTCAAAATTAATAAATTTATAAATTACATCCCAAATGAAAATTCATTTTTGGGTGTTATAAATTGAATTTTGGGTGCTCTAAATTGGATTTTGGGTGCTCTCAATGGATTTTGGGTGCTCTCAATGGATTTTGGGTGCTCTCAATGGATTTTGGGTGCTCTCAATGGATTTTTGGGTGCTCTCAATGGATTTTTGGGTGCTCTCAATGGATTTTTGGGTGCTCCAAATTCATTTTTGGGTGCTCTCAATGGATTTTGGGTGCTCTCAATGGATTTTTGGGTGCTCTCAATGGATTTTTGGGTGCTCTCAATGGATTTTGGGTGCTCTCAATGGATTTTTGGGTGCTCTCAATGGATTTTTGGGTGTTGTAAATGGATTTTGGGTGCTAGAAATGAATTTCCAGTACCTTGAAGTCGAAGCTGCTCAGGCTGACGACGTCGTCGTCCTTCTCTCGACGCTTCCTCTTCTGGGAGGAACAAAAATCAAATTGAATTGGAAAAAATTGAATTTGAAAACCAAAGAAAACTGGGGTTTTGGGGTCAGGAATTGAATTTTAAAACAAAAAAAATTGGGATTTTAAAACCAAATAAAATTGGGATTTTGGGGCCAAAAATCTCATTTTAAAATAAAACAGAATAAGGATTTTGGGGTCAGAAATGGAATTTTTAAACCAAATAAAATTGGGATTTTAAAACCAAATAAAATTGGGGTTTTGGGATCAGAAGTTGAATTTTAAAGCAAAATAAAACTGGGATTTTGGGGCCAAAAATCTCATTTCAAAACCAAATAAAATTGGGATTTTAAAACCAAATAAAATTGGGGTTTTGGGGTCAGGAATTGAATTTTAAAACCAAATAAAATTGGGATTTTGGGGTCAAAAATCTCATTTTAAAATGAAATAGAATAAGGATTTTGGGGTCAGAAATTGAATTTTTAAACCAAATAAAATTGGGATTTTGGGGCCAAAAGTCTAATTTTAAAACCAAATAAAATTGGGATTTTAAAACCAAATAAAATTGGGGTTTTGGGGTCAAAAATCTCATTTTAAAATAAAATAAAATAAGGATTTTGGGGTCAGAAATTGAATTTTTAAACCAGATAAAATTGGGGTTTTGGGGTCAGAAATTGAATTTGAAAACAAAAGAATATTGTGGAAGAAAAAGTGGATTTTTATTCCTGATATTTCCCACTATTTCTGGAATAGCTGGAATTTTTTCTTATTATTATTATCCAGATGATTAAAAACCAATTTTTTGGGGGATTTAACACCAATTTTTTGGGGGTTTAAAACCATTTGTTGGGTTTAAAACCCCTTTTTTTTTTTTGTTTAAAACCCCCTGTTTTTGGGGGATTTAAAATCCTTTATTTTGGGTTTTTTTAACCTTTTTTTGTGGTTTAAAACTCTTTTTTTGGGAGTTTAAAACCATTTTTTTGGGGGATTTAACACCAATTTTTTGGGGGTTTAAAACCCTTTTTTGGGGCTTTTAAAACCCTTTTTTGGGTGGTTTCAAACCCTTTGTTGGGTGTTTAAAATCCTTTTTTTGGGGGGGGTTTAAAACCCCTTCTTTTGGGTTTAAAACCCCTTTTTTGGGGTTCAAAACCATTTTTTGAGGGGTTTCAAATCCTTTTTTGGGTGGTTTCAAACCCTTTTCTGGGGGGGGTTTAAAACCCTTTTTTTTTGGGTTTAAAACCCATTTTTTGGGAGTTTTAAACCCTTTTTTGAGGGGATTTAACACCAATTTTTGGGGGGGTTTAAAACCCTTTTTTTGGGGGGGTTTAAAACCCATTTTTTTTTGGGTTTCAAACCCTTTTTTTGGGGGTTTAAAATCCTTTTTTGAGGAGTTTCAAAACCCTTTTTTGGGGTGATTAAAACCCTTTTTTAGGGGGACTTAACACCAATTTTGGGGGATTTAAAACCCTTTTTTGTGTTTAAAACCCTTTTTTTTGGGGGGTTTAAAACCCTTTTTCTGGGGCTTTCAAAACCCTTTTTTGGGGGGGTTTAACACCAATTTTTAGGGGTTTAAAATCCATCTTTTGGGGGTTGAAAACCCATTTTTTGGGGGGTTTAAAACCCTTGTTTGGGCAGTTCAAAACCCTTTTTCTGGGGGGTTTAAAACCCTTGTTTGGGGGGATTTAACATCCTGTTTTTGGGTTTTTTTTAACCTTTTTTTGGGTTTTAAACCCTTTTTTTGGGAGTTTAAAACCATTTTTGGGGGGATTTAACACCAATTTTTTGGGGGTTTAAAACCCTTTTTTGGGGCTTTTAAAACCCTTTTTTGGGTGGTTTCAAACCCTTTGTTGGGTGTTTAAAATCCTTTTTTTGGGGGGGGTTAAAACCCCTTCTTTTGGGTTTAAAACCCCTTTTTTTGGGGTTCAAAACCATTTTTTGAGGGGTTTCAAATCCTTTTTTAGGTGGTTTCAAACCCTTTTTTGGGGGGGTTTAAAACCCTTTTTTTTTGGGTTTAAAACCCATTTTTTGGGAGTTTTAAACCCTTTTTTGAGGGGAATTAACACCAATTTTTGGAGGGTTTAAAACCCTTTTTTGGGGGGGTTTAAAACCCATTTTTTTCGGGTTTCAAACCCTTTTTTTGGGGATTTAAAATCCTTTTTTGAGGGGTTTCAAAACCCTTTTTTGGGGTGATTTAAAACCCTTTTTTAGGGGGATTTAACACCAATTTTGGGGGATTTAAAACCCTTTTTTGTGTTTACAACCCTTTTTTTGGGGGGTTTAAAACCCTTTTTCTGGGGCTTTCAAAACCCTTTTTTGAGGGGGTTTAACACCAATTTTTGGGGGTTTAAAATCCATCTTTTGGGGGTTTAAAACCCATTTTTTGGGGGGTTTAAAACCCTTGTTTGGGCAGTTTAAAACCCTTTTTCTGGGGGGTTTAAAACTCTTTTTTGGGGGGGATTTAACATCCTTTTTTTGTTTTTTTTTTTTTAACCTTTTTTTGTGGTTTTAAATGTTTTTTTGGGAGTTTAAAACCATTTTTTGGGGGGATTTAACACCAATTTTTTGGGGGTTTAAAACCCTTTTTTGGGGCTTTTAAAACCCTTTTTTGGGTGGTTTCAAACCCTTTGTTGGGTGTTTAAAATCCTTTTTTTGGGGGCGGTTTAAAACCCCTTCTTTTGGATTTAAAACCCCTTTTTTGGGGTTCAAAAACATTTTTTGAGGGGTTTCAAATCCTTTTTTGGGTGTTTTCAAACCCTTTTCTGGGGGGGTTTAAAACTCTTTTTTTTTGGGTTTAAATCCCATTTTTGGGGGTTTAAAACCCTTTTTTGGGGGGGTTTAAAACCCATTTTTTTCGGGTTTAAAACCCTTTTTTTGGGGATTTAAAATCCTTTTTTCAGGGGTTTCAAAACCCTTTTTTGGGGTGATTTAAAACCCTTTTTTAGGGGGACTTAACACCAATTTTGGGGGATTTAAAACCCTTTTTTGTGTTTAAAACCCTTTTTTTGGGGGGTTTAAAACCCTTTTTCTGGGGCTTTCCAAACCCTTTTTTGAGGGGGTTTAACACCAATTTTTGGGGGTTTAAAATCCATCTTTTGGGGGTTGAAAACCCATTTTTTGGGGGGTTTAAAACCCTTGTTTGGGTAGCTCAAAACCCTTTTTCTGGGGGGTTTAAAACCCTTGTTTGGGGGGGATTTAACATCCTGTGTTTGGTTTTTTTTTTAACCTTTTTTTGTGGTTTTAAATCTTTGTTTTTGGGAGTTTAAAACCATTTTTTGGGGGGATTTAACACCAATTTTTTTGAGTTCAAAATCATTTTTTGGGGGGGTTTAAAACCCCTTTTTTGGGGGGTTTAAAACCCTTTTTTGAGGGAGTTTAAAACCCTTTTTTGGGGGGTTTAAAACCCTTTTCTTGGGTTTTAAAATCCCATTTTTGGTTTCAAACCCTTTTTTGGGTGGTTTAAAACCCCTTTTTTGGGTTTTCAAATCACTTTTTCTTTGCTTAAAACCCTTTTTTGGGAGGTTTCAAACCATTTTTGGGTTTCAAACCCTTTCTTGGGCGGTTTAAACCTTTTCTTTGGGTTTAAAACCCATTTTTGAAGTTTCAAACCCTTTTTTTTTAGGGGTTTCAAACCCTTTTTTTGGGGTTTCAAACCCAGATTTTGGGATTTTTTTGATTCCTTATGGGGTGGAAGATTTAAATCCTTTCCCTAAAAAAATCCAGCCACCAAAAAGAGGCCAAAAAATCGCTTTTAATCAGACCAGACTCAGGCTTACCTTGGCCACACCCCAGTTTAAGCCTGGCTTAAATCTCAGCTGCTTCACTGGGATCCAGAAGGGGGAAATTCCAAGGGAAAAGGGCTCAGATCCAAGGGGAAGGAACTGAAAAGGGGATTTTTTTCCTCTCGGTTGTGGGTTTTTCACTCACCAGGGTGAGATCCCAGTGGGGGCCTGGGGTCAGGAATGTGAAGGAGCTGCCTCGCCTCAGGGGGTACCTGGGGGCACAAAAAATACAAATTATTAGTGTTATTAGTATTATTAATATTTCTATTATTAATATTGTTACCATTAGTAGCAGTATTAATAAAATAATGCTTATTTTTATTATTGTATTTCACATTTTTATATCATTATTTTAGTATATTTTAATTTTTCTATTTATATCTATTTTATATTTTATTATTATTAATTAATTTGTTATTATTGCATATTTTAGTCTTATATTTTTGTATTTATTATTATTTTAGCATATTTTAATCTTTTATATGTTTATATTTTTATTATTATTACTTATTATTTTAGCATATTTTACGACCCTATTTTTATATTTTGATATTTTTATTATTAATAGATTTTATTTTTATATATTTTGATTAATTAATTCATTATTAGAGCATATTTTAGTCTTATATTTTTATATTT